>VDFB02387056.1:0-23079 GCA_007258455.2 Sequoia sempervirens
CAATTCATTGTAATGGCAGAAGGAAGTTGTAAGAGTGGAGGACAGGTGGCAAATGGTCAAGGGGAAGAAAGTAAAAAAGGATGAGAAGAAAGCCTCTGTAATGGTCCTCTGGTCTCAGACTAAAGGAAGACCAAATAATGTTTCAAACTTTTGACCTATTCATAGGTCCTTTAGGGGTTGTTGGATTTAAGTCTATATGTTAGTTGTAATGAAGCTTCGTTTGTAACACATGGAGTGGATTTCAGCATAAATTGGTAGTAGGGTTAGGGGTGATTGTTTAGGAAATAGTGGGGTTTGGATGGGATTTTAATTGATGATGTAATGAGAATAGCCTTGTAATCTTTTATTTTTACTATTAATAAAATTAATTTTGTTACTAACCAAAAAAAAAATTCCAACTTTTAAATGTCTAATAGCCATGATGAAATGAACTTTTATCTTATTACACCAAGATGCATTCCACTATAGTTACATTTTATGTGTGTACATCAAAACTCTATATGAAAAGCATCCTTATTGAATGAAAGTCGGTTATGTCATGTTTACAATTGAAGTTGGTTCATGAGCATTTCATGTACATAAGAATATTTCTGAAGTATTATGACCAATGAGTAAAAGATTATACCATGCCAAAACATGATTGACTGAGCCTATGCATAGAGCTCACTGAGACCATGATGAAGCACTTATAGTTTGGATTGAAGGATGTGTAGGTAGCTTTGCATGGTTTTCCAAGACATTTCATGGATCTTTGAAGATGGAATTATGATAAAATCCAAGGATTTGAAGTCCAAGTCTCTGAACAAGGAAAGCCCATCAACACAACAATAAAGAAATTTGGTATAGTTCAATGAGCTTGGAGGATGCCAACATGAAAAGGCTCTTTAGAAGACTGATGTTGATACAAGATGAGTAAAAAAATGGAGGAAATAGGCTCACACTGATACAATCTCATGCTTTTGCTAAAGAAAAAGTGATGGGGCAGAGTATTGAATATGCATAAGAGATTCCCCTTGTCACGCTTCTGGTGGAAAGTGAAATGAAGATTCAACATTTTGTTCAGGTTTTCAATGCACTAGAAAAGTGGGCTCACTTCAAAGCATCCATCTCTTCTAACGCAAGGCCAAGAAATACACTAATGAAGGTTTCTGCTCCTGAGATTCCTAGAAGTAGAACATTGAAGAGCCATGCCATTTCCCAATCTATCGAGTGAGCATCTCTTGCAATTGGAGAATCCATATAAGTTGTTGTGCTAGTAAATAATACTACCTCCTTTGTGTCTAATCACAATATATCTTCTTGAAGAAGTGTAAACAAAGATTTTGGCTTCCAAGGTCTTTTTAGCACTTCTAGGGTTTTTCACCTAAAAGGAGAAAGATGGGCCAAAATACAATGTAAACACTCAAAATTAATGTAAAATGGATGTAATATTCCTTGATGAAATGATCTAAATGCAAAGGACTAATAAAATAGATCACTAATTGAATAAAAACTAAGAAATGCAAAGTGTTTGAAAACACAATGTTGTATGCAAAAATAACTAAAAACATGAACAAACAAGAACATAACTTAATGAAACTGAATGAGGTGCACCTGGAGCATGAAATCTGATGTTGAAAGGATTTGGAATTCTACAAAGATTAGTGTTGAAGCCCACTAGGACTCATTTGCCACAAATGGCGAATTAGTCATGTTTCTAATGAAAACTGTCGAAATAGGTTTCAGGATGCCAAGAACAGAAAGCCTCAAAAAAAACTTTTTCCAACCTCATAGTGGGAATCATTCACCATAGATGGTGAATTAGTCCACTTGGAGATTTCTGAAAAGTAAAAGGTCAACTTTGTGAGTCTTGATCTACACTTAATTTTCTACCTGACAACTTACTAGATCTAAATCTGGAAAATTTGATGGGAAAGTGTTCTCCAAGCTTCAAATAGGGTTATGTTGACTTTGATGACTTTACAACACCTTTTTGACACCTTTCTCTTTGAAAAATCTTCCTACAAGACATGCAAATGCACATGCAAAAAGGGGAAAAAGGGTTAAGGGTTAGAGTATAGGGGTTTGCCTTGGTCAAACCCCAATTTGGTAATCAAACCATTGATAATAAAATGAAATAAAGAGGGAATGATGAACAAATGACATGCAATGTCATAAACTCACCAAACCGTTGATGTTGAAGTCTGAAGATATGCTGCTCCAAGATGCTTGAATGCTTAAATTCTATGATAGATTGAATGCGTGAATGAATTATGTTGTTGGGGGTTAAAATAAATATAAAATCATGTTTTTATACACAATTAGGCCCTAATTTCCTGAAAACACAACATCACAGGCCAACCTTAGGTATTAAGGAATAAAAACCTACCAGTAATTTGAATTTATTTTGATTTTTGTGCCAAGAGGGACTCATTAACCCCTAGTGGTGAATGGGTCCCACTCAAGGTATGTGAATGGGTGTCAAAAATTAAGTTGTCTTAAATGATGTTTTTCAGGTTTGTATTCAAAAATACACTTAATTAAGGCCTATAAGTGCATAAAGGGGCCAAATAAAGCATGAAAAAGGTGTATTTGTTGATGAAAAGTCTAGAAAAGTGTGAAAGCTTGTTACAAGACTTTACAACACTTCAAAATAAGACTTGAAAAGTGATAAAATGAGGGTATGTAGGTGAATTATAATAAGAAGAGTCTAGAAAAGTGTGAAAATGTGTTACAACACTTCACAACACCTTTACAAGATATCATAAAGTCTTAATGATTCATAAAGATTCAAGACCTAATGTGAATGTGTGGGCCACATTACAACATTAAATCAAGGTGAAATCAAGCCAAATAAGCACAAGGAGGGACAAAACAAGAAAAAGTAGAAGGGTTACTTTTTTGGTGTCCATAGTTATCCCCCACTTTAGTGAGAGGATGAACTTGCTTCAAACTCATACTAAAGTAACCGAACATGTAATCAAGAGGGGTGCAAATGCGCTAATGCTTGGTGAGATGAGACAAAAAAAATCAAGAGGGATGATCAATCCCCCAGGATCAAGATCCCATGGCAAACCAATCATAAGCACAAAGGAACACACATGGAAATGATGAAAAAGAATGAAAGAGAAGAGAAAGTCTGATCAAGCTTCGATCATTTGTCCAAATTAGTATGGATTAGATTTAGGCTTGTTTGTTTGGAAAGAAAATGCATACTCACTCTAGGGTGATGAAAATCATGGCTTTTTGTTGGGTGAGAAGGCTCAAAAGGTGAGAAACATACACTCATGGCTAGTATGTACTCACAAACACACATGTGGTGATGGGGAAAAGTCATGCCTCAGAATGGGCTTCCCGCTCAACCATACTAAAGTTATACCTCCTGATAACTTTAATAAGGTGCCACAAAGGACAATGTCATTTCATGCTTCATGAAACAAGCAAAGCTTCATATGCTTAGAACTCATGAAAAAATGTGATGGCACCATAGGCATGCAAGTTGTGTTATGCAAGGTGGCCATGTAAATGCAAAATGCAACATGCAAAAGAATGTTCAAAGGAGTCTTGATTAGTTCATGCGAGGTCTTAGCTTAGGGAACATTGTGTCTAATGTCTCCAAGAGAGGACCAATCAAAGAATAGAATATTCACAACTTAGGGGATGTAGTGTGTCACATTAGGATACTAAGAGGAATGTAATATGCTAAGAGAGATTACGCTCATGAAGGACACTACACCCAATGTCATCAACGAAGTGACAAATGCACTGTATGGAATAAGAAGGTTGCACTAAGAACCAAAAAGAAAAATGAAAATGAATAATGCCAATGTATGCTCCCACTTTAAAGGAATTTCTACACACCATTCTATGAGCAATTACTTTAAAGTAGCAAATGAAAATGAAAAAATAAAGAAGACATGAGAGCCAACTTGGAAAGCCCCTATTCCAAGTCATACGTTTCCGAGTAAGGCTGCATCATGCAAATGAAAAAGGAAAAAAAGAAAGAGGTGTTGCCCCAAAAAAGGAACACACTAAACACATACGAGATCTATGGATTTGGGGTCAGTATGTTTTTTGTTGCAATGTTTTGATTAAAGAGCTCGAAACTGTCATCATTCCCCAAATACACATAGAACTGGAAGAATGACACAAAGAGAGCGAAAACAAGAGAAAAATAAAAATCCGTTTTGGGTCAACATGGAAGAGAAATAGATAAACGCATCACATCCCAAAAGGAAAAGTCAAAAGAAAAATGAAAATCTTTAAGGTCAACATGAAGAACAGAGTCGTGCAACAGTAATCATCAAGGAGCAAAACAAAAGCAAAGAGATAAAAAAGACCTTTTTGAGTCAACATAAGAAAGAGACATAGAGATTAATCTCAAACTTTAATATCATCTAAAAGGAAAACACAAAAAAAAAAATGAAAAGAAAAAATAAAAGAACCTTTTAAGGTCCAACATGGAAAAGTATATGGCATCCTAAACACTGCGTCATCCCAAAGGAAAACACAAAACAAAGGGAAAAAAGAAAATAAAATCTGACCTTTAAGGTCCAACATGCATGGGAAGAGACATAGGGCATCTCAACACTTTGCATCATCCCCAAAAGCAAAACAAAAAACAAAAGCAAAGAAGAAAATAAGAAGACCTTCTGGGTCAACATGGAAGAGACATATGGCATCTAAACACTTTATGTCATCTCCAAAAGGAAAACACAAAACAAAAGTGAAAAAAAAAGACCTTTTGGGTCAACATGGAAGAGACATAGGGCATCTCAACACTTTGCATCATTCCCAAAAGGAAACCACAAAAGTGAAAAGAAAAAGTTAAAGAAATGTACGACATATAGAAGAATTAAGGTACAAAAAGAGGAATTGCACAAAGAGAGGGAGAACATCAAATGTCATGTCACGGGGGAATACAATACGACATGCAAACACAAAAGAAAAATGAAAAAGACTAGTAAGGCAAATGCAAGTTAGCTGTCAAGCAAGTCATCCACCTCCCAATCTCAGTCGGTATAAGCAGAAGGTGAAAAAATTGCTAGGGGACAAGGAAAAATGCATTACTAGGACAAGGCTAACAACTTCTTGTCCCCACTGAGTGCAAGGTGAGAATGAGCCGAGATAGGTGATGGGAAAGGTCATGCAATAGTGAGAATGGAAGATTCTATTGCATGATGAGGTGTGGGAAAGTGTACAATGGGATGATAGGATAGCAATCGGTGTCATCAAAGTGGTACTTAGTATTTCCTTCAATGTCCCACACTCATCACTGTAGTGTCCAAGAGCATGATTGTATTTACAATAGGGTACATTGGAATCTTTAGGATGTATTACCAGCCTATTCATAGGTGGTAATAGGATAAGACCTCTATTTAAAAGCATTTGCAGTTTCCTTTCAAATTTAGGTGGTGGATGAAGAGGAAACTTTAGTTTTTTCAATTTGTAAGGTTGTTTTCATTTACTAGATTCACCTTTTTCATGAAGTGAAGGAGGACGAAGACCCATGGGGATCCTATCATCCTTGTCATTTGAATCATGTAAGGGTTGTTCATGTGGAAGGAGAACATTCAAATTGGGAGGGGAATCAAAGATCACCATGCCATCATCACAAAGTCTCCAATATTCGAAAGGAGGCTTATTGTCATGAGGAGGATCTTGATATCCTAACCCAGTTGTGTCTTCATCTTTTGGACTTTTTTCTAATAGTTGATGAATATTATGCTCAATTGTTGTGTCACATCCTTGTTTACTTAAGATGGTAAAACCTTTTCCATAAGTTTCTTCAAGGTTGATTGGAGTACTAGTGACTTTGTCATCATAGTATGGTTTCAAGGAGTTGGTTGTGTAGAAGAAATAGGTCCACCTGTTGGAGGGAACATAGGTCATTCGTTTGTTTCAGGATGTAAATACCCAAACATATCAAGAGGTGATATAGTAGGACAATTTGATTGTTTCATAGATGGATAAATGGATGCATTAGCTTCAAGGTTGTCAAGGAATTCATTTAAGAACTTATTCATTCTATCATCATCTTCTCCAATGATTTCAACAACATGAGGAGGACATTCATGAGGAGTTGAAGGAGCACAAGGAGGCTCAAGGTTATTAGGATAAGTTCCAAAGGAACAATTTGACATGTCCACTAAAGATTTTAATGACATCCAAAACTTATTAACACAAAAATCCATGATGAAAATGAATGAAAGAAAACTAAATGCAAGTAATAGTAAATCTAGAAATAGGAATAGGGATGCAATGACATAAAATAGAAATGCAGAAAATGCACTGAAAATGACAAAAATTGCAGTGCAAACTATGCAACTGGACTAATTTGCCCAGGGTGGTGAATGAGTCCAGGGATGATTTTTTTTGAAATTTTTCAGAAAAATTAAAATGATTTGTATGCTTTTCAGATTGTCTGATGCAAAACTATGATGCAGATGTGGAATTTCAGTATTTTTAAATGATTGGAAATGCAAAAATGAAAGCTATATGATATTTTCACTAATGCAATTTTGAAAACCATAGGATGAAAATGTAGTTGAAATCAGAAGTGAAAATGTTCTAGAGTCGGGTTCACCAAAATGTAAACAAAGATTTGGCTTCCAAGGTCTTTCTAGCACTTCTAGGGTTTTTCACCTAAAAGGAGAAAGATGGGAAAAAATGCAATGTAAACACTCAAAATTAATGTAAAATGGATGAAAAATTCCTAGATGAAATGATATAAATGCAAAGGACTGATAAAATAGATCACTAATTGAATAAAAACTAAAAAATGCAAAGTGTTTGAAAACACAGTGTTGTATGCAAAAAAAACTAAAAACATAAACAAAAAAGAACATAACTTAATGAAATTGAATGAGGTGCACCTGAAGCTTGAAATTTGATGTTGAAAGGTTCTAGAATGATACAGAGATTAGTGTTGAAGCCCACTGGGAGTCATTCACGACAGATGACAAATTAATCATGTTTCTGATGAAAAGTATCGAAACAGGTTTCAGGATGCCAGGAACAAAAAACCTTAGAAAAAACTTTTTCCAACTTGGTAGTGGGACTCATTCACCATAAATGGAAAATTAGTCCACTTGTAGATTTTGAAAAGTCAAAGGTAAACTCTGAATCTGGAAAATATGATAGGAAAGTGTTCTCCAAGCTTCAAATAGGGTTATGTTGACTTTGATGATTGTTATGACTTTACAACACCTTTTTGACACCTTTCTCTTTGAAAAGTCTACCTACAAGACTTGCAAACACACATGCAAAGAGGGGAAAAATGGTTAAGGGTTAGAGTATAGGGGTTTGCCTTGGTCAAACCCGAATTTGGTAATCAAACCCTTGATAATGAAATGAAATAGAGAGGGAATGATGAACAAATAACATGCAATGTCATAAACTCACAAAACCCTTGATGTTGAAGTTTGAGGATATGCTGCTCCAAGATGCTTGAATGCTTGATTGAATGCTAGAATGCTTAAATGCTATGATGGATTGAATGCATGAATAAATTATGTTGTTGGGGGTTAAAATGAATAAAAAATCATGCATTTATACACAATTATGCCCTAATTTCCTCAAAATACAACATCATAGGCCGACCTTAGGTCTTAAGGAATAAAAACCCGCCAGTAATTTGAATTTATTTTTATTTTTGTGCCAAGAGGGACTCATTCACCCCTAGTGGTGAATGGGTCCCACTCAAGGCATGTGAATGGGTGTCAAAAATTAAGGTGTATTAAATGATTTTTTTCAGGTTTGTATTAAAAAATACACTTAATTAAGGCCTATAAGTGCATAAAGGGGCCAAATAAAGCATAAAAAAGGTGTATTTGTTGATGACAAGTCTAGAAAAGCATGAAAGTTTGTTATAAGACTTTACAACACTTTAAAAAAATACTTGGTAAGTGATAAAAATAGGCTATGTAGGTGAATTATAATAAGAAGAGTCTAGAAAAGTGTGAAAATGTGTTACAACACTTCACAATACCTTTACAAGACATCATAAAGTCTTAATGATTCATAAAGATTCAAGACCTAATGTGAATGTGTGGGCCACATTACAACATTAAATCAAGGTGAAATCAAGCCAAATAAGCATAAGGAGGGACAAAACAAGAAAAAGTAGAAGGGTTACATTTTCCATGTCCATAGTTAGCCCCCAATTTAGTGAGAGGATGAACTTGCTTCAAACTCACACTAAAGTAGCCAAACATGAAATCAAGAGGGGTCCGAATGTACTAATGCTTGGTGAGATGAGACAAAACTAATCGAGAGGGATGATCAAGCCCCCAAGATCAAGATCCCATGGAAAACCAATCATAAGCACAAAGGAACACACATGAAAATGATGAAAAATAATGAAAGAGAGAAGAGAAAGTCAAATCAAGCTTCAATCACTTGTACAACTCATTGTGGACTAGATCTAGGATTTTTTTTTTGGAAAGAAAATGCATACTCACTCTGGGGCGATGGAGCTCATGGCTGTCTACCTAGTGAGAAGGCCCAATAGGTGAGAAAAATACACTCACAGCTAGTATGTACTCAGAAACACACAGGTGGCTATGGGGAAAATTAATGCCTCAGAATGGGCTTCCTGCTCAACCATACTAAATTTATACCTCCTGATAACTTTAATAAGGCACCATAAAGGACAATGCCATTTCGTACTTCATGAGACAAGCAAAGCTTCATACACTTAAAACTCATGAAAAAATGTGTTGGAACCATAGGAATGCAAGCTATGTTATGCAAGGTGGCCATGTAAATACAAAATGCAACATGCAAAAGAATGTTCAAAGGAGTCTTGCTTAGTTCATGATAGGTCTTAGCTTAGGGAACATTGTGTCTAATGTCTCCAAGAGAGGACCAATCAAAGAATAGAATATTCGCAACTTAGGGGATGTAGTGTGTCGCATCAAGCCACTAAGAGGAATGTAATATGCTAAGAGAGATCATGCTCATGAAGGAAACTACACCCAATTTCATCCACGAAGCAACACATGCATCATATGCAACAAGAAGGGTGCACTAAGAACCAAAAAGAAAAATGAAAATGAATAATGCCAATGTATGCCCCCACTTTAAAGGAATTTCTACACACTTTTTTGTGAGAAATTACTTTAAAGTAGCAAAGAAAATAAAATGCAAAGAGAAAACAAGACATGAGAGCCAACTTGGAGAGCCCCTATGCCAAGTCATATGTTTCTAAGTTAGGTTGTTTCATGTAAACGAAAAGGAAAAGAAAAAGAAAATGGGAGTTTTCCCCCCAGAAAGGAACACACCAAACACATAAGGGATCTATGGATTTTAGGTCAGTATGTTCATTGCTACAATGTTTTAATGAAAGGTGTCCAGGCTACATCATCGATTTCCCAAATACACATAGAACTAGAAAGAATGACACAAAGAGAGAAAAACAAAGAGAGAGAAAAAGAAAAATCTGTTTTGGGTCAACATAGGAGGAGACATAGGACATTATCAACACTTTACATCATCCCGAAAAGGAAAAAAAAAGTCAAACAAAAGAAAATGATAATGAAAAATATTTTTGGGTCAGCATGAGAGACAATTCGGGTTTCAATGCGCTGCGTCATCAAAGGAAATCCTAAAACTCAAAAGAAAAATAAAGATAAAAGATAACGCAGATTATGGAAAGATCTCGAGGCGATCCTCAATGCACTTCCAGTATCCATCCGCTCATAAAAAATAAAGGTGCTTTTAGGTCTTTATGGAAGAACATATCCTGATACTCGCGTCATCAAAAGAGCTTAAACTCGTCAGATAACCACCCAGGTCTTTCTCCGGGCTCTCCAGAGGCGATCCTCTTTATCATCCGCTCATGCCCTGGGTCAACATGGAAGAGACATATGGCGTCTCAATGCTTTGCATCATCTCCAAAATGAAAACACAAAACAAAAGTGAAAAAGAAAATAAAAAGACCTTTTGGGTCAACATGGAAGAGACATAGGGCATCTCAACACTTTGCATCATCCCCAAAAGGAAAACACAAAAGTGAAAAGAAAAAGCGAATCCAATGTACGACATATAGAAGAATGAAGATACAAATAGAGGAATCACATAAAGAGAGAGAGGGAGAGAACATCAAATGTCATGTCACGGGGGAATACAATACGAACATGAAAACACAAGAAAAATGTAAAATACTAGTAAGGAAAATGCAAGTCAGTCGCCAAGCAAATCATCCACCTCCCAACCTCAGTTGGTATAAGCAGAAGGTGAAAAAAATAGCTAGGGGACAAGGAAAAATGCATTACTAGGACAAGGCTAACAAAATTCTTGCCCCCACTGAGTGCAAGGAGAGAATGAGCTGAGATAGGTGATGGGAAAGGTCATGCAATAGTGAGAATGGAAGATTCTATTGCATGATGAGGTGTGGGAAAGTGTACTATGGGATGATAGGATAACAGTCAGTGTCATTGAAGTGGTACTTAGTATTTCCTTCAATGTTTGACATTCATCACTACCGTGTCCAAGAACATGATGGTATTTACAATAGGGTAAATTGGAATCTTTAGGATGTATTACCAGCCTATTCATAGGTGGTAATAGGATAAGACCTTTTTTTAAAGGAATTTGCAGTTTCCTTTCACATTCAGGTGGTGGATAAAGAGGAAACTTTAGTTTTTTCAATTTGTAAGGTTATTTGCATTTATTAGATTCACCTTTTTCATGAATTGGAGGAAGAGGACCCATGGGGATCCTATCATCCTTGTCATTAGAATCATGTAAGGGTTTTTCACATGGAAGGAGAACATTCAAATCAGGAGGGGAATCAAAGATCACTGTTCCATCATCATGAAGTCTCCAATATTTGAAAGGAGGCTTGCTATCATGATGAGGACCTTGATATCCTAACCTGGTCGTGTTTTCATATTTTGGAATTTTTTCTAATAGTTGATGAATGTTATGCTTAGTTTTTGTGTCACATCCTTGTTTGCTTAAGATGGTAAAACCTTTGCCATAAGTTTCTTCAAGGTTGATTGGAGTACTAGTGATACAGTAGGACAGTCTGATTGTTTCATGGATGGATAAAAGGATGCATTAGCTTCAAGGTTATCAAGGAATTAATTTAAGAACTTATTCATGCTATCATAATATTCTCCAATGATGTCAACATCATGAGGAGGACATTCATGAGTTGAAGGAGCATGAGGAGGCTCAAGGTCATTAGGATTAGTTCCAAAGGCACAATTTGACATGTCCACTAAAGATTTAAATGACATCCAAAACTTATTAAAGAAAAAAGCCATGATGAAAATGAATGAAAGAAAACTAAATGCAAGTAATAGTAAATCTAGAAATAGGAACAAGGATGCAATGACAAAAAAAAAATGCAGAAAATGCTCTAAAAATTATAGAAATTGTAGTGCAAAATATGCAACTGGACTAATTTGCCCAGGGTGGCGAATGATTCCAATGATGATTTTTTTTGAATTTTTTTCGAAAATTTAAAATTATTTGTATGATTTTTAGATTGTTTGATGAAAAACTTTGATGCATATGTAGAATTTTAGTGTTTTTAAATGATTGGAATTGCAAAAATGAAAGCTATGTGATCTTTTTTACTAATGCAATTTTGAAAACCCTAGGATGCAAAACCTAATGCAATGTTGATGCAAGATAGCCATAGGATGAAAATGAAATTGAAATAAGAAGTGAAAATTTTCTAGAGTCAGGTTCACCAAAATGTAAATAAAGATTTTGGCTTCCAAGGTCTTTCTAGCACTTCTAGGGTTTTTCACCTAAAAGGAGAAAGATGGGGAAAAATGTAATGTAAACACTCAAAATTAATGTAAAATGGATGAAATATGCCTAGATGAAATGATATAAATGCAAAGGACTGATAAAATAGATCACTAATTGAATAAAAAATAAAAAATGCAAAGTGTTTGAAAACACAGTGTTGTATGCAAAAAGAACTAAAAACATGAACAAACAAGAACAAACAAGAACAAAACTTAATGAAACTGAATGAGGTGCTTTGGGATCTTGAAATATGATATTGAAAGGTTCTAGAATGCTACAGATATTAGTGTTGAAGTCCATAGAGACTCATTTTCCACAGATGGTGAATTAGTCATGTTTCTGATGAAAACTGCCATAACAGGTTTTAGGATGTCGGGAACAAAAAACCTCAAAAAACACTTTTTCCAGCCTAGCAGTGGGACTCATTCACCATAAATGGTGAATTAGTCCATCTGTAGATTTTTGAAAAGTTAAAGGTCAACTCTGTGGGTCATGGTCTGCATTTTCTGCTTGATAGCTTGCTGGATCTAAATTTGGAAAATCTGACGGGAAAGTGTTCTCCAAGTTTCAAATAGGGTTATGTTGACTTTGATGACTTTACAACACCTTTTTGACACCTTTCTCTTTGAAAAATCTGCCTACAAGACCTGCAAACACACATGCAAAGAGGGGAAAAAAGGTTAAGGGTTAGAGTATAGGGGTTTGCCTTGGTCAAACCCCAATTTGGTAATGAAACCCTTGATAATGAAATGAAATAAAGAGGGAATGATGAACAAATAACATGAAATTTCATAAACTCACCAAACCCCTTATGTTGAAGTATGAAGATATGCTACTCCAAGATGCTAGAATGCTAGAATGCTTAAATGCTATGATGGATTGAATGCATAAATGAATTATGTTGTTGGGGATTAAAATGAATATAAAAGCATGTATTTATACACAATGATGCCATAATTTCTTGAAAATACAACATCACAAGCCAACCTTAGGTCTTAAGGAATAAAAACCTACCAGTAATTTGAATTTATTTTGATTTTTGTGCCAAGAGGGACTCATTCACCCCTAGTGGTGAATGGGTCCCACTCGAGGCATGTGAATGGGAGTTAGAAATTAAGTTATCTTAAATGATGTTTGTCAAGTTTGTAATAAAAAATACACTTAATTAAGGCCTATAAGTGCATAAAGAGGCCAAATAAAGCATAAGAAAGGTGTATTTGTTGATGAAAAGTTTAGAAAAGCATGAAAGTTTGTTACAAGACTTTACACCACTTTAAAATAAGACTTGTTAAGTGATAAAAAGAGAGGGTAGCCATTACAGGTGGTTGCATGGTAGAAGGAGTCTAGAAAAAAGTTTGAGAAAGTAATGTTACACAACCTTTACAACGCAACTTCAAAGACATCACTCAAAAGTCTTAATGAAGGATTTCATAAAAGTTCAAGACCCTAATAAGATAAATGTAGACTGTATTACAAACTTGTTAAATCCAAAGATTGAAATCCATTAAATAAAGCACTGGGGAGGGACACACAATGAAAATTAGAAGGCTTACTTTTTCCGTGTCCACAATAAGAAATATTTCAAATTTGCAATATTTGATGTCTGTTTGAAAATATTCGGTAAAGTGCTTGTAATCTAAATTGGGATGCCGAAGTCACTTTTCATCCCTTTTTGGGTATATCACTCCATTGAAAGACAAGAAAATTATATAAAAGTAATTTAATGATCTCTCAACTCTTATCTGTAAATATCTCTTGGCATTATCTACATATATTACTCAATAAGATAACTAAAATAGTTTAATTTTTCTTTCAAAAAATATGTATATTTCCTCTTTTTTCATTGAAAATATTTTCTCTAATTCAAACTTAATCACATGGAATAGACTTTCCAACTTATTTGTTCTTTCTTTAGAAAAGATACACACATTCCTAGCTTTTATAGAGAAGATTTTCCTTAAGTCAAATTAAATGTCCAATGACTTTGAGTTTTTTGTTTCCTTAGTCAAACTAAATCTCCATGAATTTAATGATTTTTTTTATTTTTTCATTTTAAAATATATACATGTATTTATTTTTTCATATAAAAATATTTTTCTCACTTATACTATATGATGAGTCAAGTTTATGACTCAATTTTGATAGTATTTATTATCTATTTGTTGTAGTTGTCATAGGCTTTGATACTTGGATGCTGAACTTTTTATGATATTTCCTCAAAACCATAGACATTGGGCATAAGCTATTTTTGTAACCTTTAAATGACATTGACATGCTATATGAACTATCTATGTTAATTTTACATGTGGATTTATGAATGTTACTTTAAGATAGTTATGGATATGCAATTTTTGTGCATACTAATATTGTTATGTAGATAATTAAAGCCTACAAAATTGAGAAAGATTCTGCTAGTTGGTCATTCGCCAACAAATTCAACAAGGTGATTGTTCAAAGGTCAATGGAGGGAAGACTCTCAGTGAGAGGGAAATTCCTAGTTTAAATTGAAGGATTGCAACCGCCTTGTAAATGATCTTAATTGTTTATTGAGGAAATATAGGAGTTATTGTTGTGCTAGATTTGCGTTAAGGAAAACATGCTTGAATAGATTTGATGAATGCATAACCTCCTCTCCACTTTTCATGGTTTCTCTAAAGTGGCATCCTCCTAATCTGTTGGAGTTGACCGCCTTGCTAGGTATTTAGTTAGTAGTTTTTCTTCCTATAAATAAGACAAAAAATCTTCTTCTTAGAAGGCTGATTAATTTGATTATGTACTTGCATTCTTAGTTTTCAAGTAATACAGTTATGCTACTCCATTGTACTTTTTTTTTTTCGAATGAATAAAATGAAGTTATAAGTTTATGCATCTGATTTTACACTTGTCTTAAGGGATAATCATCCAAGGGGGCTCACTTGGTGAAAATTCCATCCTTTAGCTTAGTTGTTACTTTAATTCGGAGTAATTAGTTCGAGAATCTAGCATGAATCTATTCACCCAACCACTGGGAATTCGATATGTGAAGCTGTTCCCTCACAGTAAAGTGAATCCAGAATGAGTTACATTTTGTTTGCTTAGATTTTCATTTTTATAATGCATTTTGACTTAGTATAGTTTTGGTTTGATTCCCTCAAACACTTATATTATTTATTTCAAACAATTTACTTTCAAAATTATCATTTTCCTTGGCTTTAATGCAGGAATAGGAATTAGCCACTTTTTTGGTTCCTAGATTGCACATCTTGTCAGTAGCATTTCAAGCGTGCAGTAAGCAGGTTGAGACAAGGTTAAATGTATAACCTCATGATGATTGGGATGGTGATTCTTGGAGCACTGACGCCGAGAACTATTTTTGTTTTTGAGTTCTTTAATTTTTGATACTGCATCATGGAGTCATGTTATTATTATTTTAACTGCCAAATTTTTAACTTTGGGAAAGAAGGTGACAAGTATTAAATAATTTTACAACATCATATTGCTAGGTTGGCAAAAATTGTTAAATGTCTGAAAACACAACGGGTTTTAGAAAATGTATTTTTAGGTCATTTAAGCCTCGATCCAAGTACCTAAATTGTTTTGGAGGCATATTTAAGGCATACCACGACCTTTCTGGTGGGTTAGAAGTTTTTTGTATGGACTGTTTTTCCAGAAATTGAAGAAAACAACGTTCTTGTCTTATTTTTCTGTATTTCTGTTCTTGTTTGCGTGATAGCAGCTAAATGAATTAAAAGAGGAATTTTATAGGTTTTTTTAGCATGTAGAGAAGCCTTTGGAAGTTTTTTTTGGCACATTTGATAGCTGTTCCATCGTTTCATCCATTCTTGTAAATTCTGTGTTTTATTTCCTTATTTCTGTTTTGACTGGAACTGTGTAAAAATGGAGTTCTAGGTTGCATTCCCTCCATACTAGGAAGTATGGAATTGTTGGGAACATGGTCAGGCTCCATCTCTGTACATATTTTTGTGGTAGGTGTTATGTTTTCTTTGGTTGCAGGAGCTATGAGAAAAGCCTTGCCCTAGGCGAGCCAGTGAGGACCCGGCTAGGAAAGGCTGCAGAACAGCATTGATAACTTGTAGGGGAGAAAATATTTTCAAAAAATTCTTTTTGGAGAATTTAGGGGAAGGTCTTGGAAACGTATGGTGATAAGGAAGAGAGCCCAAAAATCCGTTTAGGAGGATAACTTTTCACCAGTCCTAAAACTGGTTCTGAGCAGTTTAGAACCCTAGCTGCTTGACCAATTTGGTGTTTGGACAACACACGGCCTAAGCAAGACTAAAACCCTAGAAATCTTGAAGGTTTAGACAGGGGAAACACCTTACCTAAGTCAAGAACCTAAGTCCTTTACTTCTGTTCAGAGGCTCAATGGCTACTAGCCATTCAAACCCTAGGAAAGCATCTTGTGAAAGCAATGGCAAGATAGAAATTTGTGGTTGTCTAAGAACCCTAGACAAGCCATTTTGAAGTCTTTGTAACCTTTTCTAACCCCTGCAAGAACCTAGAAAAAGGTTGAGTTTATTTGGTCTTTAGGGAAGATTAAGGGCCAAAGGAGAATGAAGCGTTGAACCAAGGAATGGTTGGGTTATTCAAAATTTGTCAAGATAGTGAGGTTGGCAGGAGAACCGGGGGAACTTAGACAAGGTAGAGTTCCTATAGGTTAAGGTAGAACAAAAATTTCACCAAGGAGGTCTAAGACAAGGTCCAGTGCAAGAATCTATGATTTCTTCCTGCAACCTCCCTATCAGATAGCTATTCAGATTAGATGCCCAATATTTTAATCACAACTGTAAGGGCTTAGTTGTTAAATCATTGTAGGAGGCCAAAATTTTTGGCATCATTGCCAGGGATGGTGTCAAACTAGGGAGATCTTTGGAGTCATTGGTAGATTTTCTTGTATTATTTTTGAAAGTTTTTTCTTAGTATACCCCTCATTTAGGAAAGTAATGATCCACCATTCTTTTGCTAATTCTTTGTGTGAGCTCGCTGATAGTGAGTTGATACCATATGCATAGAGGAAGAAGGAGAGATGCTCATGGGAGATTCCTTCCTAATAACCCTGATCCATTCCAGCTAGATGAGCATTTGAACCTACCAAGAGAAGGGGAACAAGAAGAGCCACACCCCTTTGCTGATGCATTCCCTGATCTGACTAGTTCTAAAATTTCCTCTAAAGACCAAAATCAGCTTGAAAATCCCCTTGCTTTGGAACTACATTAGTTAGGCATGGGTGATGCAAATAGGAGCATACCTAACCAACCAGATTTTCCTTTCCCCATTTCCCATCAAAATGAAGTTGAGAACCTCAAAATATCACTAACCTCCCAGGTCCTTCCCTAGGGTTCACATGGACTTGTCACAGAGATCTGATACCCATTACAGCACGTTGAGTTTGACATACACTCTATAGGAGTTAGCCTTCCGCCACTACCCGATGCTTACCCATGAGGCTTAGAAAGCTGTCCCTACCACCTTGAGGGCTACACTACTGGATGGCTCATGGAGCCTAGACTGAAGAAACATTGGATGCTTGGGACATGAAAATAAATTTTCCTTGATTACAAGGAATATTCATGAGGCGATTGACATGAGAGGAGGAATGACATTTTAGGATGCAGCAGGAGGAAGATGAGCCAAGAAGGATTACATTGCGGGTTTGTTTTTGTCTGTAGGAAAATCTCCACAACACACTCAATAAGAATCACAAATATTTTTTCTCTAGAGGAGATCAGCCATTAGAGCTGCACACCTAATGGCTGGACACAGTGGGAGGAGGGAGATGTCACCAGAAGTTCCACGTAAAGGAGGAGGGATATCAGAAGATATGCAGAACTACTATGAGGAGAAAACAAGGAAGAGCTTACCAGTCTCTATGGGTAAATGCAATCTACCTATGGAGTTTCAAGAATGGAATTGCTGCTTGCTAGCATGCTTCAAGCAGAGACACATCATAAACAATCTAGCTACTCAACTAGATACGCTTAGGCCAAGAAGAGACAGGAGGAGGGCCGAGGAGAGCAGTATTTGGTGAAGTATTGTACTATTCAGGAGACAAAAGAAGAACAGATGCAGAGATGGTAGCTAAATATTACAGTAAGTAAGATTCCAAAAGCGAGGAGTTCAAGCCAATCCAGGGTGAAGATGATAAGTCATGTTAAACATCAGATGCTCCTTCATTCTTCAGCTATCCCCATATCCATCCAATTATAGAGGATATCCACCACAACCTTGGAATAACCCTTCAAATTCCTGGCCCAATCACCAAAACTCTCCACCCTAGTGACAACAACCTCAAGGGAATTGGTAGAAGTTTCAAGGAAATTGGCAGCCACCTCCAGGAAACTAGCAACAAACATCACAATGGAGGGGAGGATAAAAATGGCCAAACTAGAAAACCAATTACATGCAACCACCTTATCAACCCCAACAACCTGCTATAATTCCCCTCCTACTAGTTCAAGTTGAAATACACCTAAACCTACTCAGCTACTAGCTCATCCCACACCTAACCCAAATAACAAACCACAATAGCAACTAGTATACTTTGCTGATCGAAATAAATTTCCTACATATGTTGTGGGTGTAAGTGACATCCACTTGCATTCAAGAACTACCTTGCCAACTCCTTCCACACCCATTAGCACTAAGCTTCATGTGGAAGAAGAGGAGCCTCTAAATACCCGCATTCAACCAAGTGTACCTAAGAATCCTAAACCAGTCCCAATCAAGAAGACTAAACAAGAACCACCATTTCCTCAGAGGTTGGAAATAACTGACCAAAAAGAAGAAAAGCAAGAACCAACCCTTGACATTCTAGATCAGTTGAAACATGTATGTGTCAAGATCCCTCTATTTCAGGCCATAAAAGATGTTCCAATCTATGGCAAGGAAATCAAGGAAGCATGCCTTAAGACACTAGGCAGGAAGAAGAAAGACCCCACTACGGTTCATGTGGTGGGACAACAGGTTGACATCAAGCTTGGGAAAGTGACTGTTCCAAAATATAATGACCTAGGGAGTCCTATGGTAGGAGTTGTCATAAATGGGATTCAAATAAAGAATTCTCTAATTGATTTGAGTAATAATAAATGTAATGACCAAGGATATCCTGCAACAACTAAATGTTGCAAGCACGAGACCTAATCCTACTGTCTTGTAGCTTGCTGATAGTTCAACTGTTAAACCTAATGGTATGATAGAGGACCTTGTGGTGACTCTAGACTCATGGGAGTACCCACTAGATTTCATTATTCTTTCTCCTAAAGCCACACTCGGCGGGTACCCTATCATTCTAGGAAGACCATGGTTAGCAACAACAGATGCCTATATTGGATGTAGGATAGGAGACATGACCATTTCTGATGGAAAGAGCACCAAAAAGCTTGTTCTCTACCCTCTTGCTCAGCCATCCCACAATCTGGATAATTCCATATGGCCACATGTTGGTGAAGAGACCAAGGAAGTTAATTCTCTAGCACAACTTATGGTGTTAGGTAGAAGCTCTTTCATGCAGCTTCAAGAGGAAGATGAAGTATTGTCTAACATAATTCATAATCATTATGAAGTAGAGGAAGCATCACATCTACTCCCATTACACGCTGAAATCACAGTAAGACAATTTCCCATTCCTTTCTGCCGGTAGAACTTTACGCAACCACAGCAAAGATAATATAAATACATTGCTGCCACATAGACTCAAGGTTACCAAGCGGTAGAGAAAAAGCAACAGTGGGAGACTAACTACACAAGTTACAGAGTGACAAGGAAAATGTCTAAACAATACAACTTAATAAGTGGGGTAGAAGATACTTGGGTTATCATTGACAAACTTCTTTGAACCCCACAAGCATGCATTGCATTACTGGGACTATCATGATACAGAGGGATTGTACCCTACGAGCTTTGCACTCATGGGATTTACATCAAACTAGTGATTGTACCACAATTGAGGCCCAGCCACACAAAGAAAATTAGCCCTATGTTACAGGAGGAATTTTGTCAAGGGAACTACAAAAATTGTTAGATGCAAGATTTATTTATCCCATCTTAGATAGCTAGTGGGTGTCTCCATTGGTGATTGTTCCAAAAAAGGGAGGGAAGTGGTGAGTTTATGTTGATTATAGGGAACTCAATGCTGCCACCAAAAAGGACCATTTTCCTCTACCTTTCATAGACCAAGTTCTAGATTCACTTGCAGGGAAGCAATACTTTTCTTTTCTAGATGGATTTAGCGGCTACAACCAGATCCAAATTACACCTGAGGACTAGGCGAAGACCACCTTACCTGTCCATGGGGGACTTATGCCTACTCACTCCTTCCATTTGGCTTGTGCAATGCACCTACAACTTTCTAGAGGGTGGTCATTAGCATATTTTTAGATATTTCTCATGATTGCATGAAAATTTATATGGATGATTTCAGCACCTATGGTGCTGATTTCAATGAAGCATTGGAGAATCTCAGGAGAGTCCTACAAATATGTGAAGACCACAATCTATCTCTAAATAGTGAAAAGTGCTTCATGTTGATGCAGGAAGGTGTAGTCCTTGGACACTACATCTCTCACAAAGGAATTCAAGTAGATCCTGCAAAGATTGAGGTGATCAAAAATTTTACTACACCTGCAAAACTAAAAGATGTTAGGAGTTTCTTGGGCCATGAGGGCTGCTAAGGCATTTCATCAAGGATTTCAACAAAATAGTAGCACCATTGTATACTCTTCTCACTAAAGATGCTAAGTTTCAATGGACTGAAGACTGTGATAAGGCATTTTCTGATTTGAAGGTAGCTTTGATTCATGCTCCTATACTCAAAGGCCCCAATTGGGAGCTTCCTTTCCACATCCATACATATGCATCATACTATTCCATATGAACAGTCTTGGGGCAGAAAAGAGCTATTGAAAATTCTATTTATTTTGTCAACAAAAACTTGCAAGGAGCTGAATTCAATTATACAGTGACAGAAAAGGAAATGCTGTTAGTAATTTATGCCCTTAACAAATTCAGGCACTACATAATAGGCTATCAAATATTTTTGCACATAGATCATGTAGCCATTAGGTATTGCATGAATAAACCCTTGATCTTAGGTAGGTTGGCAAGATGGTTGTTGCTGATGTAAGATTTTGATATAGCCATTGTGGATAAGCTAGGGAAGGCCAATGTTGTTGCAAAATTTCTTTCAAGGCTAACTACATCAGAGGATAACCAAGTCATTGATGCCTCTTTCCCTGATGAACATCTATTCTCCATCTATGTACATACACCCTAGTATGCTGGCATAGATAACTATCTAGTCATAGGGAGAGTTCCTCCTCACTTCTCTCCAAAAGAGAGAAGAGTGCTCATTGAAAAATCATTTCCTTTTTCATGGATTGAAGGATGTTTGTTTTACATTGGGCTAGACCATGTCATGATAAGATGTGTGAGGGAATATGAGACATGATATTTTGAATGCATGCCACAATGAACCATGAGGGGGACATTTTGCAGCCAAGAGGACATCAATGAAGATTTTGAATACATGATATGACTGGCCAACACTCCACAAGGATGCAGGGAGATATACAAGAAAGCGTGATAGATGCCAAAGGATGGGCAGGCCAACCAAATTTGATGAGATTCCCCTTTATCCTTAGTTATAATCACCCCATTTGACAAATGGGGATTGGATTTTGTAGGACCCATTGATCCTCCATCAAATGGTAAGTCCTATATCTTAGTATGCACTGATTATGTAACCAAGTGGGTAGAAGTTAAGGACATGAAGCATACAAGAGATAATAAGGTTGCTAAATTTCTTTATGAGGAGATTTTCACACGGTATGGGGTTCCAAGAGAGATAGTGACTGATGAAGGGGCTCAATTCACCTCAACCCTTGTTGTAGCACTAGTCAATGAGTACAACATAAGGCAAAAAAAGTATACTCCTTATCACCCTCAGGCCAATGGCCAAGCTGAGGTGACTAACAGGGAAATTGCAGCCATTCTAACCAAAAAAGTGGTTGTTCATAGGAAGGATTGGGAAAATAGGCTGCTAGAAGCTATATGGGCCTATACGACAACCTAGAAAATTACCACAGGGTTCACTCCTTTTGAGTTGCTGTATGGAAAGACAACTATGACGCCCATTGAATTTGAGCATAAGACTCTTCAAACTACAATAGACTTGGGGATGGATATCTCTAAGGCACAAAGGGATAGAATCATGATTCTGTCCCTTTGGATGAGCCGAGGAAGGTAGCCTTACATCACATAGAGGTAGTGTAGAATCATAGAATAAAGTGGCATGACAAATTCATCAAGGACAATAAATTCTATCCAGATGACTGGGCATTGCTCTACGACTCAAGGTATCAGGATAATGGAAGAAAATTGCAGACAAGGTGGCTAGGACCATATGGGGTTGTTGAAGTATTCCCCAATGGTGTTGTTCAACTCACTACTATTGACCTAGTCATATTTAAGCTTCTTGTCAATGGTGATCACCTTAGATTGTATCACAAGCCATTCCAAGGAGGAATTCCTACATCAATTCACTCAGCATGCAACACATGAACTTGCTACAGCTGAAGGAAGCAGACCTAGTGTCCCTTCTTTTGGCTAAATAATGTATGTCATTTGTCATAATAAAGACTTCCACTCTTGTGGGAGTCCAATAATTCATTCATTAACTCATCCATACATCCATATCCACCTTTCTCTCTCTTCCATCACACCGCCATAACTTCACTTCATTCCACTTCACTTCATTCCACTTCACTTCATTCTGCCACATTTTCATTAATTGCTCAACTAACTTTTTAAAAGGTGACCAGTACTTTCTCCATAATCTTTGCAACAAATCTTCCACGGATTTAGGTAAGTGTGAATCAATTTCCTATATCTCAATTGTCTTTAAGTACATTCATTTAATTTCTATAAATTAATGTAGACGTTCGCCATAGCATGCAATTATTCCCTGCCCTATCAAATTGTCATAACTATTGTGCATGTGAGGAAACATGCTCAAATTTAGGCTAGGGGGAAGTGTGAATACCATGTCCATGTGTCAGTCCTTATTGGTTCATGCCAACAAAGTTCAAATTGAGCCAATTTGAATTATGAGTAAGATAACGGCTCACATGTGTGAGGTGACATCGACCACCACCATTTTTTTCAATCATAGCCTTCATTTATTACTCCTTTATCACCTTTATTGCTCTTGTCATAATCCTAAGTCACCAAAGAAAGAAAAATTCAGGCGGCATTGGTATTGGAAGTTTAGCAACATTACAGGAAAAAGGAATTGGAATTTTAGACGAGGATTGCAGGAAGAGAAACCTTGTAGAGTAA
>VDFB02387057.1:0-12997 GCA_007258455.2 Sequoia sempervirens
CATGCCCTCTCTTACCATAATTCCAATACTTTAATTTGATATTCAATGGATTTTTTATAGTCCTTTTGAATTGTATGTATCTTTTGATTTATTTTTATCCCTTTTAGGCCCACCTTTTTCCTTGGGTAGTCCTCAAACATATAGGGGATCCTTCAAACCCCCATCCATGGATTTACTTCTCATATCCTTTGAAATTAAGGTAGCAATAAGACCATCTATCTTTGGATTTGTAAGACTACCACTTATACAAACAATTCAAAATTTCCAAGATTCGAGTAAAGAACAAAGCATTAAGATACATTTATTCTCTTCCCACAATTTAACATCCACTAAAGTTAGCTGACTCAAAATTAAGTTAAAATCATTTACATGTTTTGCAACAAAATCATTACCTTTATTTTAAAATAAAACAATATTCTAAGATATAATTTCTTAGTTATACTTTTAGTTTGGAAAATATCACCTATTCTCTCTCACAATGTAAATGTGGTTGTCTCCTCTAAGATATTTAAGAGGGTAGAATCTACAAGACATGAATGAAAGGTTCCTCATATATTTTTTCCAAACTTATTTATCATCATTAGACATCCCATCAATATTTCCTTATTTTTCAACAACTTCCCATTAACCATTTTATTCTAGAGATCCTCCATCTTTAACTTCCACAACTCATACCTAGTGTCATTAAACCTATAAATTTTTGAATGAGATGTACATTCCATGGCTTCAATCAATCACAAATTTATAAAATCACTCAAATAAAAATCTCCTACTATAGCCAAAAAATCTACAACACTTCAAGAAATACATCCCTTTATTAATAGAACTAAGGCACTGATACCAAAATTTATTGAATAGGGTAAACTACTACAAATATAAGCTTCTCAAAGGAGTATGCAAATGTTATTTTTTTTAATGTAAAATTAGTTTAATCATTAAGATCATATGTGGAATTATATAATGAAAAATTAGAAATTATCGAACCATAATAACATGACACAAAACACTAGATGTGTGTGGAGAAAACATTTTAGGAAAAAAATCTAACGCTAAAGAGAGTACAATTTTATATTAATATTTGAATCAAGAGTGTATAATCAAAAAAATTCTCCCTGCAATGTGGAAATATTCCAAAAATACTTTTATAATTATAAATAACCCATGAAACCTTTATCCAATGCATACAGTTTATAAAGAAGAGTCAAGAGGAAACCACAAGTGAATTCCTAAAACCATAACACCCAAAAACCATGGTATGACAAAAATTCAATGTCCACGTGTGACTAATCACTGTATCCATGAATAAAATAAATAAAGCTTCAAGCATCTTTGACCCATGTGAAGAGGGAACAAATCCCCAAAAGTATCTCTCCATTATGCACCCCACTACACATTGTGGATCCCACCCGACATGAAAAATTCTCCACTCTCTCTCCTAACACCCAGGATTAGGAAAGTGGTGTAAATAAATTCAAATAATAAATACCACCATCATGATCCACTTCCCTCATTAATGCCACTACAGGAAAAAATGTAAATTAAATGAGAATAATAAATAATATTATCCCACAACCACTTACATGGTTGTCCAAGTACTCATTCTAAGATATTTAGAGATTTGACATTAGACATTAAGATTGTAATTAAAATTCACACTATCCTGAAAAAAATACATACAACACCTAGCTCTCTAAGAAATATCTAATGGAAGATTCATAAGATGGGAAAAAACACATCCAACATAGCTTTAATTTTAGTTGGGTTAACATTAATTCATTTATAAGAAACATTGTAGCTGAGTAATTTTCTAGCTATAAGTCCAAACACACATTTCTTATGATTGTGTTTAATTTTATATTCTCTTAACTAAAATAAAATAGTATGAAGATCCTAAGGATGGTCACCCCTTTTCTTATACTTCACCAACAAGTCATCAATGTAAGTTTTAAAAATCCATACATATGATATCTTGAAAGATATATGTCATAACTCTCTTATAAATTGCATCAACATACATTATACTAAATGAAATTATAATGTAGAAAAATTGTTCCCCATGAAGTGGTAAATGTGGTCTAGTTTTGATCCTCTCTTGAAATTCAAATTTGGTTATAACTAGAGAAACCATCTATGAGAGAAAGCATTCCATTGATAGCAATGGCATCCATAATCATATGAATAGGAGGAAAGTCATATTTTGGGCATGTTCTATTGACATCTCAAAATTCTATACAAATTTTGACTTTTCTTTTTTCTTAAGGATATGAACATTGATTGAGACCCATAAATAATAGTCAACATAATTTATAAAACTTATCTTTAATAACTTTACCATCTCCTCTTTAACCAAGAATGTGAAAGTAGGATTTATGGGCCTTAATTTTTATTCATCCCAATATTTACTTCAAGTTTCATGACTTAATTATGAACTACCACATAAGTATTTAAACTAGACATGTATGAATAATACAAGTCAAAACAATCAAAAAACTTAGTTAGAAGAACTCTATAGACTCCAAAATCTTTGGGAGTCTGAATAAAATCAAGCTAATTTTTTCTTGGCTTCTTAGGTATTCCTATTTTTATTTTAATGGTATCCTTCATAAAAAGATAATTTTATTTTTCAAACTATGGGGAACTAGAGGTGATTCTTTGATATCTTGGCTAACTTTTAGAACATCTGTTGCAATCCCAAAATAACATCTACAACAAGGTATTAATGAATATCCCTTCTTATGATGATTCCGTGGGAGACCATTAAAACATGTAAATATTCCAAAATAACCTCATTATTTTTAACAAAATCTCTAGTAAAGGGTTCAAATTTATTATCAACACAGGGTAAAATAATAGGAAAATAATTTCCCCCTACTAATGGCTTAGTTTGCATTGTAATATTGAATTTAAAATATTTAACAATGAATAAGGATAAAACATGAACAAAGAAGTTTCCATTCAATTCTCTTCCCTAGGAACAAGCTCAATGGAAGAGATCTCAAATTGTTAATTTTTTCTCAGACAAGCTCTTTATGGGGTTACAAACATCTAATTTTATTTTGTATGCTATTTATAAGTAATTAAAAATCAATTGTGAATCCTCAAAACTCTTAGATTTTCAAGGTCCGTGCATTTAGCAATCATGATCCCCAAGTGAAGAGATCCATGCTCAACCATTTCATTCATGCATTGAAAATATAACAAAAGGATAAATTAAAAATCATCCCATGAGGGGAAGTTAAGATAATGCTTTCTTCTACCTTTGATCTATATCTAGCCCCATCAAAATGAAGATCCTAGAGGTTCTCAAGGAAGGAACAAGATGCATATTATTCTTTAGGAGGATTTTAGTCCTCAAGGGTGTCATGTATTTTAGGAGCATGGTCATCTTTATGAGTGTTACATTCTTTAGAAGTTCTTATATGTTAAAATTCTCATATCTCAAACATACAAATGAGTTTAGGTCCTTGTCCAAGTGTAGCTAGGTTTGGGACAATTTGAGGCATGATGTCCTCTTAAATCAAGTATTCATCATCATGGGTAATATAGGTTTCTATCATTTGCTCATAGTAGGAAGGTGAAAGGTTATCCATAGAAGGAAATTTAGGAAGAAGTAACTATATCTTACATACTTTTGGGGTCGTAGTAGTTGGATGGTTTGAAATTTGGTCCATTAATTGTATTAATGCTTAAGATTGGCCAACCATTCCTTGAGGCACTATATTTTCTCATACTTTTCTTCATAAATTGGTTGGAATGATAAAACTTCATAAGTTAAACTTTGACATTAGTTGCATTGGGTATCGTAGAGAGGTTTACTCTAATCATGGTAATCAATGCAATACAAAATATTGGGAAATTTGGCAAGGTCTTGGAAATTACATAAATAATAACTTGTTAAAGGTATAGAATCAACATGTGTAGGATGATGAGCATAATTTTCTAGAATGCCTTTTTAAATAGCTTTTTGGGTTGCACACAAGTCCATTCATACCGAGACATGCCAAAAGAAGGTAAGGGAAACATAATCATAAAGGGTCAACCAAAAGGTGGTAATTTCACACAAGATTCGTCAACTATGTATGCACCAAAAAAATAACACAACACCAAATAGTTCATATACAATTTCTTAGGGTCATGCTAGAGCGAGCTACAAAGTCCTAGATACATATCCAACTAAGGACCCAAACCCAGGGCTCTAAATCACCAACAAAGAGACCTAAAGAGTGAGTCCTATCATGCTAACGTTGGCTAGTTTGGTGAAAGTAATGGATATACTCATATTTGGAATGCTTTATAAGGTAAAGATTCACTAGGTCCATTTTATAGCTATACCATCTAGTTTGACTAAAAAAATCTATCATAGGGATAACATACCTATGAATAGATCAGTGACTCAAGGTCCTCATGAGGGAACAAAAACATAATCTTGAAAAGTGCTTATATGAATCATTTGTCTCTAGGCTCTTGAGAAAGCAAGAGAGCAGTGATATGAGGTTCTTAGTTAGATGTGGAGGATTAAACCTTGGCACAAAAGATGTGATAGGTGATTAGGTGCTAGATTAAGGGAATCTTGTAGTTTAAGGTGGATCAAATTCAAAGGAGGTAAAAAACCTTGCATAATTGTTCAATAATGTCTACCCAATTCCTAGGGCATATGGATGTGCAAGGGCACAACAACATAAATAAATGATGTGTTTTAGTTCTTCTTGTAGACATGGAAAATGTACCAATCATACTTGATCCCGATTCACTAACAATGTTTCATCCTAAATCACCTTCTTAACTTATCATCACTCTTCGTCCCTTAATTAAATAAATAATCATTTATCCAATTAAGTCATTCTCTCTTGTTAATTAAATCAATCAATATGATCTAATTAACCCTATGTCTCTATTTAATTAAATAATTCATTTTATTTGATTAAATCTCTAAAGTCATCTTATCAAATTAAATAAATTAAACCTTGTTTAATTTAATCTAACATCATCCCCTTTAGTTAAATAAATCAAGTCCTTTATTTAATTAAATCTAAATCACATTCTTCTCATCTTTTCATTTAAATCAACCCATAAATCTAAATCAAATAGTCACATCATCTAATCCCTCATTAAATTAATTAAACCTTGATTAATTTAATCATAATCTCCAAATTTCTCTAGATTTTGCCACTTGCACATGAAAATACATTTAATGAATTCATTAAATCCCTATTTTCTTTCAACTTGGCATCTTTAGGGGAATATTTCTCCAAGTTTGAAAATCCCTCCAAGTGTATTTGTCCTTCCAACAAGACATTCATTCCCTCTTACATGTCCTTGTGCATTGAGCCAAGTGGCATTTAATTCATTCTTTTTCCCTCTTGCATGTCATTTCATGATTTTCAAATTCCACCTAATTCCATTTATTGTGCACATTCATCAAAATGTGCTCAGGCTTCCTCCATTCACATCTTGACAAGTGGCACTTTCCCATTGGATGTTGAATGATCCCACATTGCTCCATTTTGCTCATTCTTCCATCTTGTCTTTCTATAAATAGAAGGCTCATCCTTTGTTTTGATCATCCACAATTTGACCAAGTTTACTATACTCAAGCATATCCATTTTCATCAATTTTATCAAGTTTGTAGCTAGGTTATGCAGATTTTTCATTATGGAGCTCAATTGAATCTTCAACAAAGTGGATCACTCATCAACATTGCATCATAGGAGTTGGGAAAGGGCCAATTTCCACATCAAATTGGCACCAATTCCCCCATGGGATCAAGAGTTTTCTTTACATTGAATAAAATTTGATAGCTTTTGTTTATGTTTGCTTATGTTCTTCATCTCATTTCTCGTTCTTTGCAATTTAAATGGATTTCATGGGGAATCTTAATACTAACTTGCATTTGATCTAATATTGTGTTTATTTCTTGTGTTTGTGTAGGTCTAGGATTGGGGTTCTACACTTCTAGATATTTTATTATTTTGAAGCTTTTTTATCTTATAATGCTTACTTCATTTGTACAAAATGCAACTAATATGAATATGTTTATATATGCAAAATTTCACTAAATGATATTCTCTCTTTATGTCTATTTCATTAATACAATCACTTAATTTAATAAAAAAATGGTAATTATTTAAATAATATAATTATTATGTGTAATATAGACTATGATACAAGCTAATATAAAAATATACCAAAACTATATTACCATTGAGTTTGAATGATAATATCAATGTTAAAGCAAATCAAGAGAAATTATATGATAACTCATATATTGATGTCCTAGAGATAAAACTTAGAAATCAACGAATAAAAGTTTCTTTTAATACCCAAAATGAAATGGGAATATTGATTATTCAATGTAGATAATGAATAATCAAGATTTTAATTTATAAAAAGATTCTTAAAAAAAAGTTAACACAAAATTTACTCATAACAATGGACTTTTAAATTATAATTTAAATCTTTGTCCAAGCTTAGAAAAATTACAAGATCATAAATTATTTGCAGGCAATGTTTATTATTTACAAGATCAGTGATAACCTTTCATAGGTCGTGTTAATCATTTTATAGGCCATAATAACCTTTTACAGGCAGTAATATTCCTTAAAAAAACCCTTAATAACCTAAAACAACTTGTAAATCAACTAGACAAAGACATTTCTTCTTGTCAGTCATTTATCACCTGCAAAAAATAAATAATAATATCGAAATCTAAAAAATATAATAGTAAACAATAAATATATATAAAAATCTATAGTTACAGGCAAGTCGCAGCTTGTGAAAGCCCATGGCGACCTCCCTGCATTACATACAACCCATATGTCGAATCTCCCTTAAATTTTTTTAAAAAAACAAAGCCTAATTTTAAAAAAGCCTTTTTTAACAAACATAGGATTAAAATCTTTAGAATTAGGGTTATTTTTTATTTCTTTAATCTTTTTAGGCTATTTTATTATTGCACAGAATAAATCTTTTGTAAATTTAGAATTTATGTGATTTTTTTTTGGTAAAAATTCAAAATAATTTAATTAAGCCATCTTATATATAATAGTTTATTTGAACTTCTTTTGGAGTTAAACTTAATGAACTTGGATAATAATAGCATTAAAAAAAAATCTTGTTAGTATTCTTATAAGTTGTTATGTACTAAAAAGTGTGGAAGTCATTTGCTAGGATAATTATCACAAAAGAAGAGAAAGGTAAAATACTACTAAATATACTTATTTATTTATTTATTGTCCTTTGATAAAGTAAAAAGGGGTTATAGGCACCTCCACCCATTACAAAAGGTCAAAAGATCAAAAATAGGATTTTATGAGAGTTAGAACATGCATATACACATGCACAATAAAAAAAACATGGATAAAAACCCAACAAACAAGATAAACCAACAAGAGGTGGAGATATTGATTACAACTCAACAAAGAAGTAAGATCTTTGAGGCTACTAATCACCTCCAATTCATCTATCACCAACTTCACCTTATCTATTAGAGAAGTGATATCCATATTATCCATAACCTTGCTAGGTTGTCCAAGATAACGTTTCCCTTGAAGCTAGTAGAAGAAGAGGATAGTTATGTTTCTTAACTCTCCCAAGTTCTACATGGAGAATAATCATACTGGTTATGAAACTCTACATCACCTTCTTGCTAACAACAATTATAGAAGAGAGAGAATCCATGATACTATCTTGATTACCAACAATATTATGTATGTTATTTTCCAATTTGTCAATTCTTATCTCTCAAAATGCACTAAGAGGTCTAAATATCAACAAGAATTTTGTTTAGTGGGTAGAAAGAAGCACATGTCTCCATTTCAATTCCTTCTCCCAAATGGTTTGACAAATATTCGGGGGATCTTTTCCATAATCTAGATGAAATGAGATGAATGACATTTTTGTAATGAGATACCCCTAGAGTCAACTTGAGTGTCAACAATATCAACAAGGAAAAATGGTAGCTTTCCTAGAACTAAGGTTGGGACTTAAGACTTAGTCTTATCAATAGAAGGGAGGGGAGATATCTTATCCAAATCATCATGTTGGGCAGATTTCTATTGATTAGGGATCACAATCTTAAATTATTTAGACTTTTAGGTAGCAGGGTTTACCTAATAAGCTTTTTCTAGGTTGGAAACAAAGGAATTGCCAATTTTATCTTCCTCAAAGGACGAGGAATCATAATATCTACCCTTCGATTGAGAATATTGAGAAGATAAAGTGTTGGGTTTTGTGGGCTCTTCCTTGAAATAAAAATGAAGGGAGTGGTTTGTGAGAGGAGAGATAGGGTTAACCTTGGTAGAGGAGACATTGACATGGTTTGGGGGAGAAACCCCATACCATTGGTCTTTCTTATAGTCTCTTAAAACCTTCACCCTAGGGGAAGGGATAACAGGAGGATCAAAGTCAGTATAGAAAATAGTAAGGGAATGAGCCAAGGCCTTATTGTGGATAGTAATTCCTTGAGCACTAGATGACTTAGTAGAGGAAGAAGAAGGGCCTTCCTCATTAGTGGGTTTGTTAGGGATACTCATCATAAGGGACCACAAATCACATAAATGAAAGGAGTACATGTAGAAGATGAGGCAACAACACATGTCTCAAGTAATTCAGTAAAGGAAACTAGTAAGAAAAGATATAGGTGTACCTTCCCTCTAGAGTTGTATATTTGATTGGTTACATGCTAAAAACCTCCCACAATTTAGGTAGGTCATTCCTTCAATAACCATTTTAAAAATGTGTCACCTTCTCATCATTATGAAGGAAGGTGTTCATAACATTATTGTCCTCAGACTTGTGGCCCTCTTCAAATTTATCCCATTTTTCTACAGTCTAGTAGCAGTTGCAGTGAATTCATCTATCACATAGAATTGACACCTCCAATGAAGACCTTCTTCGAGTTGTTCCATGATTTAGTAAATTGGACCCATAGGGTAAGGTCATGACCCAAGTTCAAACTATGAAAATAACATGAAATACTAGCATTAACAAAAAATTCTACAATTCCTCTTCACTTTTAAGTATTTCATAAGATGCAAGCTCCACATGGACTCGATCACTTCTTATAATTCTACACATTAACTGTAGAAAAAGAATATAACTATAAAAAAAAACTCTAAGACAATAGAATAGAAAGCAGTAGGCCAAACTAAGCCCTTATAATGCCTAAAAATAAGGAGTAATGTGAATATGAGTATGCAATTCGCATCCATGAAATGAGTACCTCCATGATGTGAGGAGTTATGCAATATACTAATTAAGGAGGGTATGTAATACCCCTCCTGTTACTATTTGGACTTGTTATTTTTCTATGCTTTTGTTTGATACTTTGAGACTGTGATAGTACTATTTATTGGTTGGTTTGGTGGATTGGTTAGTTTATATTGATTGATGATTATGCTACTTCAATTGATGACATTATGGTTACATTGGTTTGTGATGTTTAATTGGATTTCAATAATACATTGTGATGCAGTGGTTTATTAATTAGTTTATGATGTGATTAGTTAGTTTAGAAATGTTACTTTATATTTAATGTTGTAATTGATAGAATAATTTTGGTGAGAGGACAGTGTAGCACCACTCATTCGCGAGTGCCCTGCTATGCTGCAATTCCTTCTCACAATGTGATGTTTTGATTATATATATATATACATGTACATGATCTTGTTTGTATCACGAGGTGCGAGGTACAAAGTCTCGATTCCACACAGCAGGGGAGCATCAATTTAACCCAATGGGCATGATGTTGAAACAAAGATGACAAAGAAGTCACCCAGTCCCATGTTTTCTCAAGCTGTCTTGATTGAGTGGTATTATGCGTCTTTGTTTTGTCATTTTACAATTTATTATAGTAATTTGTGTGAGTGTATTTTTGGTATTTATTTTATGTTGATGTTTTGTATGATGTTTATATAATTAAATGATGTTTATAAATGTTTATAATAGTGTTGGAATAATTTGTATTAAAATATAAAAGTCTTTTATTAAAAGTCATGTGATTTATTTAAAAGTATAAATTAAATTATTTAAGATTAGTATTTTGATAATTTAATTAAATTAGCATGTTGGGATAATTATGAAATAAATTATTTAAATATAATGAAATTGTGTAATTGCAAGTAAAACTACAAAATCAAATTAAAAACAAAAGTATTGTTAAATGGGAAAAATCAATAAAAGAAAGAAAAGATAAAAGGACAGATGAGTGTAGTGTTAGGTTTATGAAAGCTAGAATTAAAATTAGAAACTTCTTTTAATTTGGATTTTTTGAGCTTTCAAAAAGAAGAGATATTTTTATTTAATAGAAAATTTGTAAGGATTATTGATTCACGGGAAAATTTTGTGAAGTTACACAAAATAATAGTTAAAATATTGGATCCTGCAGGGTTTTGGTTAATTGTTTCACTTTTTCATTGTTCTGGGGAGGTTCTTCTGAATTGAATATTAGATTAGAAATTTGAACAAGGAAATCAGGTGGAGAAATTCTGAAGAAGGAACGAGAGCCCTTCGAAAAAGCTATTGGGTCAAGCAAAGCTTCATCAAATCTTCAACAACACAGGACTCCAGGTTCCATTTTCTTATTCTATAGTTTTCTAATTCAAAAGAAAATAAAAATAAAAATAAAATATGTATGCTCTACAAAAGAAAAGAAAATATTTGTTTGAAATTTAACAATTGTTTGATAGTAAACCAATGAAAGAAAACTATTAGGGTCTGTGAAAATGTTTTGTATCTTTTATGATTTTGATATGGAAGTTTGTTATTCCTCTAGAATAAATGGATTTTGAATATATGAACAGATATGTATATATATATATATATGCATACTTGTGATAAAATGTATATATATATAAACATATTTATATATATTATATATTTGGTACTGTGAGTATATTTCTGAAAATAATGTGTATTGTTTGATATGTATATATATACATATCTATATACAATGTATATGCATATATATATATATATATTATTCATTGTGAATTTGTGTTGGGCCAACTGTGTTAAAGTATTGGGCCAGATTTTAAAAAAAATCGGCATTTGATTTTAGTTGTTTGATTTTTTTTAATCCATTTTTTTTTATGAAAATAAAATGTTGTGTAGGGGTGAAGGGAAGGGTCGGCTTTAGCCGTACCCTCCCCCTCACAGCTGATGGGCTGCTCACAACAGTCTATAGACTGTTGTGCACGGTCCTCTACACACGGTACATGGTAGTTTTAAAAACTGCGATTTATGTTGTTTGTTCCTTTTTTTTATTGATTTACATGTGGTTTTAATTATATTTATATATATAAATATAAATATATATATATATATATATGTTTGACATATCTTTTTTTATATATATAAATACAGGTTGTGTAGAAAATTAATCTGATCATAATTATTTTATGAATTTAAATTAAACAAAATTTATATATAGAATGTAAATGAAATTATATTTTGATTCTTTATATATGAGAGTAATCTATTCTTGGCGAAACTTTATATACCATATTTATGATGTTTTATTTCAAGATCATTTTTTATCGAATATTGGATTTTGGTTGTATTGTTTAAATGTGAGTGGAATAAAAAAAAAATTATTTAGTATTGTTTTGTAATATCTATGTGTGGATATTGTCATGATATTTAGCTTTGTGGAATTTGATAAAATTGACTTAGTTGTTTCGTAATCATTATATTATTGTTTTGGCTTTTTGAGGTGGGAACCCTAGTTTTTTTAAGAACCCATTTATGGATGTTGTAAACCTCAGGTTTCCAGAGGCGTGATTTTATCATTGGATGTTTATCCTTGTTTTATGTACTCTTGATGTTGCAAAATATTAGTATTATTATTTTGGAAGGGTTGTACAAGTCTTATTTGAGACTTGATTATGTAGTTTAAGCGAGGATGGGTAATGCCTGCATGTCATTGATTAGGTTTTAATGCTTTGTTCCTATGGTACAACCCTTGCTTGATTTTTGTTATGTTTTGGGGTCGAGTGGCTCATTAAGGGGTGGCACCTCAAAAGGAGGAAGGGCTCGGGATAACCCATGGGAAGTAGATTAACAAGTGAAAACCTAATAATATAACTTAGGAGGGGGATGGGTAGAAAAAAGTATATAAGATAATCTTGGATACATCATCTATGCATTAGGGCTATTCTGGACTAATGGTAGGCGAGAAGGTCATGGTTGACAAAGAGTCGTAACCTACGTCCTTGGGAGAGGTTAATGGCTCCACATGGAATCACCCTATGGGGTCAGTGCCTCAAGTAGGAGGAAGGGGCCGGGGATAACCATAGATGGGGGCCGGCGCCTCATGTTGGAGGAAGGGTCAGGATAACCCATGCAGGCTATGCGATGACACTCTCCACTAGATGCCCTTATGCCTTGTTTCTTGGTTGCCTCTGGAAGTGTGTTCTGATTGTTGTTTTAGATTCATTTGGAAATGTTTATGATTGGTTCTTTGGTTACTTCGTTAGTGGTTGTTGCCTTGGTTTGTTGTGATGAGATTTATGGCTTTGTGTTTGTTACATTGATTCATAGATGTTGTCATTTATGTCCTTTGTAATCCTTGATGTTGTATTTGGAATTATTGTAATATGTTATTCTTTATTTGAGTTAGTCTTGTGGCATTCATGGTCGTGATTACTTCCTTGTCACCTATGAGCACGGGGGGTGGGTTATTTATAACCCACATGGTCGGGTGGAACATGCTCCACACCCGTTGGGTTCCCCATCAACGTTCGCTCTTCTCAGCATTCTTCAGTTGGAGCTTGTCCCAGTTGTTCATTTTGTAATTCACACATTATTTGCACTATGTATTTATCCCACATGTATGGGGGATTTCATTGTATTCATTATTGGTCATGTAATGTATAAAACGATGATGTATTGTATATGAACCTTTGTAAACATTATTGTATGAGATTCATTATGGTTGTATCATACGATGAATTATTCTTTTACTTATGGATTTATATATGTTACCTTTTGAGAATGGAT
>VDFB02387059.1:0-88390 GCA_007258455.2 Sequoia sempervirens
ATGGCTCCATCCTACTATGATGTCATAACCAATCTAGTTTATCCTTGACATTAAATTTCATATAAAATCTCGTGTTCATAATGTCTATAATAGTAAATCAACATGATAAGCTATTTTTCTTCCAGTAGATTCAACTAAAAACTTTTGGCTAATCTCCAATTCTTTGATTGTTCTTTCCAAGTCATCATAAGCATAATTTATATGAGGTATCTACATTTATATGTTCATAAACAATTATGGGTAAAAGCACAAAGTTGTATCAGACTTTATAAAGGAAATGGCCAACACTGATCCAACTTTTAAACTTGAATGACTAAAAAGTGGCATATATATTTTGAATTTTGAAATGATGTAAGCTAGTAAAATATGTATTTTTTAGTATATTTTATGTTTGTATTTAAAAAAAAACATAAGAAAATAATTTTAAACTAGTTTTTAATAAATTAACACTATAATTTAGTTTCTGATAAAATGATGAAAAATGAAGTTGAATGAGATGTCAAACTTTTTATCATAAATTTTATTTTTTTTCTTTCAAAATTTGTGTGTATTTATAACTTGAAACTTTAGTGCATGTATATATTTTTTCCAATTTTGATATATATATATATTTTTAAATAAATATTAAAATGTGCATGAATCAAAAAATAGTTGTTTCCATGGGACACCAACTTTCATATTAATTATTTATCTAAAATGAAAAAAAAAAATTATACCATCTTGAAATAGATTATTTTATCTAGTGCATCATATTTTTTCATTTTTTTAAATAATTTTTATTATGTTTCTTTGGCATGGTATGAGCCTAATATTTTGTGCTGATAACCTACTTTTAGTAAAAATAAAAATAAAATATAAATAATAATTAAACTATTAAAATAAATATATTTTTGAAAATTACACTTATGGATCTACAAAAGGCTATTTTTTATATTTTTTTAAAAATGTGATTTACATTAGTAGGAGTTATTGAAACTTCAAGTTTTTCAAATAATTTTTTTTTGGTAAATTGGACTCAAAGTGGTGCTCCGGATATTTTTAGCCAACAATTTTAGTTGAAAAAGTTTTGCAACTATCTAACTTAGCTAGAATGAATCTTACTAGATCATATGTTTGAACAAAATTGATTTTTAGTTAGAAATACTTAAATTTAGTTGTGCTGATAAGTTGGTTGAAAGTGTAACACATGTTTGTGTTTTTACCCTCATATATCCTTTTTGTTAATATGACACATATATTCACATGTTTAAAAAGTATGTTAAGTTCAAATCTAATCTAGAGGATGTTTTCAGCTTGAGAGGAGTTTGTACTTCTGCACCTTGAAGTCTCCTCACATTATGGCTTTGGTTTGCTGAGGCATAAAGTCCTCTTCATTAGAATACCATGAATAGGTATAGAATCTTGTTCGAGTATAAGAAAATATAATGTAAAAAGGATAATTAGAACATCTAAACTTCTAATACATTTTTTAGCCCTATTGTTGCATGTCAATATAAACACCTTCAAGTGTACACCAAAGCCCTAGGGAATAAACTTTCTTCCTAGTTTCAAGTAAATATAAGTGTCTGATAACTTAGGTTCTCCACTCACGATTAATGACCATCATAGGTTTACATAACATCATATCCTAATAGTGATGACATAATACTTATAACATTGTATCGATCCCTTTGTATTACTAACATCTTAATTATTCAAGCATATATGCAACGTATTATATCTTAGGTATCATCATAATACCTTCTAGATAGTTTTGCATAAATACAACATATAAACATGACAATCATAATATATATATATATATATATATATATATATATATATATATATCATACTAATAAGATTCCTCAAACTAGCTTATATTCATTCTAGCTATATGCACAAACTCTATTCAACAACTACAACAAACAACAATTTGCATAAGCACTTGCAACCAATAGAAAAACATAGTATCAAAATAGAAAATATTAATGGTTAAGAATAACTAGAAGCATGCCTAGAAAATATATCTTCCACAAAGAATTTGCAACTCTATGCTCAATGCCAAAGACTCAACTTGTTGCCTTCTCTAACATAACCTATCTCCAATCTAAACAATCAATCTAAGCTTCAACTATCAATAATTTTCTCTCACTCACAATGAAATTTCTCCTCTAAACTCAAAAATAAATACTCTCAACTCTCACAAGCTCCTAAAATAATCAACAAAAAAATCATGATTAAAAATAATGGGCCACCAAAAAAAAAGGGTTTCCTTCTATTTATAAGAAATAATGAGAAAAGTAATGCTATAGAACAACTACCTCATTTGTGACCTTATTCTTTATATTGCCACCTCTCTAACTAAAAATAAGAACTCAACCAATTCTAAGACTCTATCGGTCAACTAAGCAAGCCAGGCGTAACATGGTAGTAGAGAAAATTAGTTACTTGACACATATGAAGTCCAAAGTGAAAGTAGTTTCTAACTCTTGGCTGAGTCACCTAAAATTAATTAACACAATTATTTACTAAGTCAAAACTCATCAAAACAAGGTTTCATAGTTATGCATTGGTTTTTTGTATGCTCTCTAAATCCTATTGTGGGTTTTTCCTTCCTATTTAGTTATCAATCCTTAGCCCAAACTAACTTGGCATAGCTTTTCTAACCTATGTCGTAAGTGTGTGCATTAACTCAAGTAGGTACATCAGTGGTTTTCATACCAAATCTCTCTCTTGGGTGATACTCTCACTCTCCTTACTGTAGGGTTCAAATATTTCCTATATCCAACTTAGCCATCATAAACGAAGTTAGCCAATAAGATGAAAGCCATATTCATCATATATCATTTGCATCATTAAAGAATTTAAAAATAAATCTCATCAAAATTCTTATTCATATAGTTCATTCATCTATTGAACATATTAAAGTCATAATCTTGTATTTAAAATCATATTTACTCATAAAAGTAAAAGTAATCTGGTAACTTAGAAATGGGGTGTAACAAGAGCAAAAACAAAAATAGACAAACATTGATGAACACAAATAAAAACACAAAGCTAATATGAAGATGATGAAGAAGGTTCTACTCTAATCCTACTTGATCAACTAATTGGCCTGCTCCCATCTAGATCATTATATGGGGAGCGAAGACGAACCTATAGGGGAGGGATAGCTAAAGCAACACCAACCAACTCACCTATAATAAGAGCTAGTGAAGAAGGCCCCTTGAGGTCTTCATTGTTTAACTCTTGAGACTAAAGTCATTGAATTAGAAAATATTGAGGGTAGATTTGAAATTTCCTCCTATGAGATGAACATGCACCTCTAAGGAGTAGCATGTGTCAATTGTGTAGGAGTGTAAAACCCCATCTCTTGTGGTCTTGTTCATCCTATTAGTCATTGATGGTTTATGTCCTATAGTTTATGTTATTTTATGTTAGATAATATACGTGAGTGATGGTTGTTGCTATACCAAAAAGATGTTAATATTCTTGATTAATCCTATCTAATGGTTGTTGTGATTCCTTGTGATAGCCAAATGAGTTCCATTTCTTGTCCATGTAAGTATGCAATGATCAAGATGCTTAGTTATTGGTAATATTACTATGTACATTAAGTGGATTACATAAGTTAGGTGATTACATAACATATGTGTGAGTAGGTGTGATTATAAAAATGATTATTGATATTCAATGTTTACTTATAGTAATATGCATTATGTTAAATAGACTATTGACATAAGTGGTGATATTTTGATAACAAATAGTATGATCAATTCTTGCTTGACTCTAATATGTATCACGTGAGAAGGGAGTCTTAAATTATATGCTACTTGTGTAGATTAGTGGATTTAAATTTCTAGTTGATTATTACTCTTGGAAATTTAATTTTCATATGCCATTGTTTTAATTATTATTAATCATGAGTAATACTGAAATTTTTTCCTAGTTGAGTAAACTTGTGGAAATTGGCCAATGTTGATCAGGGGGTCACATAACTACTTCCTTTATTAATCCTTGTGAATTTTTGGTCTTTTCAAGGATATGTGATTTAACCTTGTTTTATGTGGAATGGGTTGTGTGTATGTGAGAGTTTGTTTCATTATCCCCCTTGCATCACCTTATTTATATGATTACTTATATTTTATGCTTTATGAAGTCCTTATGTGGTCTTAGTTGTTTAAAAAGTTTCTTAGTTGGTAGGTCTATGGGTTATGGGTCTTTTTATCCCACAAAACCCCTTTAATAGATTTGGAAACCCACTCTAATTACCCATTTGTGAAAAGTGGAAAAAATTGGAGTTGGTTGGGTGGTTGGGAAGTTATGGAAAGGTAGTTGTTTTTCCTCTTATTTATTCTTTCTCGTTGTGAGGAAAGTGGACTTCTCTCTCTTTCTCTTTTTCTTTTCTGATATCTTTTTGGGAGGATAACACTTGGTGAATAATGGAAGAATATGGCTTAGAGAAGGAGATTGTACCACCTTTTGGATTTTCACTTAGTTTGGTAAGGTCTACCACTTTTGTAGATCTTTATTTAAAATGAAAAGGAATACTAATTTTTGTTTGAATTTAATGTGCAACTTAATGCTAGATCCTTTTGAAGTATTTTTTGAAATTGCGTGTTTTATTTTGTCTTGTTGGAGTTCAATCTTTATTTGTTATCTCTTTATGTGAATAGCTATTTATGAGTTAGGGTGGTGTATTATAGTATGTGTGTTGGCATTGTGCATAGTATGTTGTGAAATTTTGTTTGAGAAACCCTTGTGAATAGTGGTCGTCTGTGTATGAGGAAAAGCTATGTGACCCTTAGAGCTCGAGGTTAGATTGAGTACCAATCCTATTGTTGGGAGGATATATTTTTGGCGATATTGTTTTTTGTTGATTTCTCATTTTAGGTACATGGTTTAAGCAAGAAGGATTCTATAAATTTCCTTGAACTTATGATCCTAAAGGAAGATGCATGTGGGTTTTGTAGGGGGATTACAAGATTTTTAAGAACATAAATATGTCTTGTAATTTTTAGTTTAAATTATGTTTAAGGATGTTATGTTGTACTTGTTTAGTAAGGTATAAGAATAATGCATATTAGTTGTTGTGTGCAAGTTGTTGTGTAAAAGATGTATAGAAAAAGATGAGTATTGTGATTGATTATTTTATAATATAGGAAGTGATATAATCCTTATGGATAAGGAGAAACATAAAGGAAACTACTAGTGAAATTAAGTTGGTAAATTTTCCCTTTGTTAGAATAAATTTGCAAAAAAAAAAAAAATTCTTCCTAAATGCATAATAAGATCTATAGAATCTTGTAAAACAAATTTTGTTTTAATTATAAAAAATTTAGGTACAAGTTGTAGTTTCTAATCCAATTTTATTTGATAAGGAATCATTCTCACAAATAGAACTATTCATAGACCTATTTAAGAACATATTTATGAGTGAAAGTTTTATATATATATATATATTTCATTTTAAAATATATTATAAATCATAATTTATTTGTATTATAAAAAAGGAGTCCATTGTAAAAATAATAAATGGGTGCACTCTTCACCCACCTCCTCCCGCAGCCGGTCGCCCTCTTGGGGCCGACGACAAAGTGGTTCTACTCACCCCCACTCTCAAGCTCCCCCTCGGCATGGCTCTCGCCCTCCTCGATAGTCGCGTTCTCCTCCTCCATGAGCTAGCTTGGGGTGGCCCTCTGGAGGGGTGGGGAGCAACGGTGGTGCTTCTGGGTGTCCCTTTGATAATGCTCTTAGTAGCGAATCTGGTTGGCCGGACATTGGTAAATTTTTTCCATGTCTGGTGCTTGCAATCTTGCCTCAAGGCAAGGAAAAGGAAAAAGATAAAGAAAAGGAAGATGACAATGGCTGGGGTCCTCCTAACATCACTCTAGACCCCACTAATGTATGGAGTAAAAAAATGGATGACAAAGACCATCCTGGCTTTGATGGCATTGCTCTAGCCACATAATGACATTTTTTTATTTATATGTTTGTAATTATGGACTTTTGGGCTAGGCCCAGGTGACTTTGGTTTTTTGTTTTTCTGGGTATTGTCCATGTGACTCTCGGGGTGTGCCTTCTCACCACCTGCCTCTTTTTTTGTGAATATTTATCTTGATCTTTATTAATAATATAGATAGCTTCCTATTCATTAAAAAAAAAAATCCATATAACTTGTAGATTTAATTTAGTATTCTATGAAATGTTTCCCATAGTCTACAAGTAGTTGCAAGCAATAATGGATTCTTCTTCTTGATTGAAATTTGAAAATTATAATAGACAAATAAAGCTATGCATAGCATATATTTATTTATGTATAGATATACTAAGATTGAGAATATATTTATGTTAATCCAAAAATATTAAATATATTATTCTTCCCAATGACTTATCCATAACATTTTGGATAATTAATCATTATATTTTTAATACATTCATTATTTAAAAAAAAATCAAATTCATATATACATAAATATATATAAAATTTTAATCATTTTCATATTTAATAAATGATAATAAAAACAATATATATTAAATACTTATATAAATATTAATAAAATTTAACATAAATAAAATTAAATGTTATAAAATCTAATATTAATGAAAATAAATTAAATGAAAGATTTTTTTTTTAGGAGAGGGGGTCGGAGGTAATACTGACTACCCTCCTCTTGAAGAGGCATGCAGGCCATGGGAGTCATGGCCCCTAAGAGGGTCACGAACCCCATTGTTGCTCAACCCTCCATTAAAATGCAACAAACTCTATGGAAAGAAAAAAAAAACATCCTTTCTTTTTTTTAAACTCGGATGAATTTGCAATTAGGCCTATTTTGGTTGTTGCTGATTTCAAATCTGCAAAAAAAATAGTCATATTTATATTCAAACCTTTAAAAAATTCTTTATTCTGTGAAACATATCAGCAACTTGCAATCCATTCTATGAGATTGCTCGAATAGCAAGCCGATATGTTATATGACCATTGAAAAGAAATTTAAAGTTTAAAATTGTTTTCAAAATTGAAATGGGAAGAAAGGAAATTTAACATTTGTAAAGATTTTTGTTAGCTTCAGTTAGTTTTTTTGTTGAAAAAAAAAAATTTTGTTTAGTTGATTAATTATTAAAAAAGAATATTACATTTACTTGATTGCTAAAAATCTATTGGCAATTAAAATTTAACTTAGAAGTAAATAAAAATAAATGGTGATTAGTTCTCAGTCTCTTAGTCACTCTTTTAAGTTGAATTAATTTTGGGGATAAAATCATTAGTTAAATGTTTTGTGAATATAATTTTTTTTTTTTTATGCAAATAATAAGTTCAAAATAAATAAAAGATCATTGTTAGACTTGGAAATATTCAATTGTAAATTAAATAATTTTTTCTCATTATTTTGGGACTAAGGAAAAATTGATTATTTGCTTAATATTGAGTCAATATATATTAATTATCTTGTATGCATTAGTACATTAATCCTCAATATTATATTGATTAACATATTGACACCCTCAAAAATGACTTAGTAACTTCAATTATATATAATTATTATAATAGGTTATAACAACTATTATTGACTTATATAATAAGGTAATTACATTATTTTTTAATTGATATTTAAATGGTTAATCCTTTGAAATATCTTCATAAAGCAATAATTTCTTATCTTAATAGTACATATTGATTCAGTTAGTGGAAAATGGATAATCTACGAACCAAATTCTAAGAGGGTCAAATTATATAAATTTACAGTTAACTATTTAGTGAGTTAAATATGATAGTTCAACTATTGACAATCAAAATTATTCTTTATATGGTTTTCACTAATTAATCATTCAAAGTTAACTAAAGCACTTAAAATTATAATGAAAATTTATCATTTTTCCTACCACTTAGAATGTAGTTTCACCAATTTTAGAATTTTGGATAATCTCTTTTTGGTGATGAATTGTCATTCTTATAAGGTTATGTCTTTAAAACATTAAAAAGGCAATAAGATTTAATTGAGTTAATATGATGTTTGTTCTATGGATTGATTTTTTTCATGGACTTATAATCCACTATAGGGGAGAACATCCAAAGTAAACTACATTCCCTCAAGTAGCTTCTCTTAAAGAGTTTATACCTTATGGGTGATCAACATCAACTAAGATGTGGAGAAGAGGTTGTCTCAACCTTGTTTCTTTGTCTCTCTCTTGTAATCATTATTTTCGGTTGTGAATAGAAAGTCTATTAAAAGTAGTTGGTAATTTTTTGTTGAGTTCAAAAAGAAGGAGGAAAAAAAAAGTTTTTAAGTGGGTTAAAATTTAGGGCATGGCAAGGAGGAGGAAAAGATACTTGAGAGTCATTGTCAAACTCGAGAAGACGGGTAGTGAAAAGCTCCAGGAATGCAAGGGTTACCATTTTCATAAGGATGACATGGGCCAAAGTAGAGCAAGACTCAAGAGATGATTTTTTTTTTTACCATCACTCAAAGAGAGACCATTCTCTAACTAGCACTTCAAAAGTGGATGTGGAACCCTTAGCTGAATTAGAAGAAAAGGGAGATAAGGTCACAAATGACACCACCATTCTAAAAGTCACGTCTACAGGCTACAAAAAAGCAATAATATTCGGATGAGAAGTAAGAAGGGGGTGGCTCCACCAAGGAAGAAATGAACACTTGTACCCTTCTAGGGTAAGGTTCATTGGGATCCGTCGATGAAGTTAGAAGAAGGACAAAGGCAATGGGAATTTAGGAAAAAAAAGTAGAGACAAGAGAAACAATGGAAGAAGGAACAAAAGAAAAAGAAACAAGATCCTTTGTGATCTTCTTCAAGAGAAAATTCTCCTTAGCTAAAGCTTTTCACTAATGCTTGCTCTCATGTGAAAATTAGTTACATCAGCTATGTGCCCTAGAGGATGCAACTTGAGAAGAGGTTGGGGGATTCTACTCTCCCAGAGGAGCAACCTCCATAGTTATCATTGGTGGAAGGGTGGAATTTCAAGGAGGAAGAAGAGGAGTAGGCGTATCTAGAGAAAAACATCTCAATAGTGGTCCTGTTTCCATTCTCTACCTTGGGGACAAGTGGATGAATAGTTAGAGGACACAAAGGTTGAGATGCGGGAACAACCCCATGAGAATGCTTCCTCTTGCCATAAAGGGTGGGTTGGGGCACTATTGGTAAAACTATAAGTTGAAAAAATTGATTCTTCAATTTTTGTAGTGCACACACTTTTCCTTTTCCTATGCCAAGAATAGTAGGAGGAACAAAGGATACGACTAAATGCTAGAAAAAAGAAGTAGAAGATACAAAATAAGAAGAAACAAAAGAAGAAGAGGAAGGGGACATGGCCCCAAGGAAAGAGCATACGTTTCCTTCCCCTTTGGAGGAGTAGAGGATGATGTTGGCATATGGATTCAAGAGATTGTTTTTGGCTACTTGTGTTGTCATTGATGGCAACTAGAGTCAGCAGTATGATCCATAGTATTAGTAGTACTTCTACCGACAATAATTTTGGAGAATAGGACATCTGATTGCACAAGTGAAACTGTACATGATATCGCTCACTGTACCGGATAATTATTTCATGGTGTGGATCTCAAGGAAATATTTATTTTCATCTACACTATTCTTTGATAAGTTTTGTGGTACTGTATTAAGTCAGAGTTGGAGTTAAGAGATTCGGTAGCATGATTCATAGTCTATTTTTTATTGTGGCCGACATGCTTCGTATGATGTTTTGTGGATCTATGTGGAATACTTGTTTTGATATTACTTATGTTTTGTGTCCCTAATAAAGTATAGACAACTCGTGTGGGTATGCTTATCTTCCAATTAAGTGATGTGAGCTGACAAAAAAAGAAAAATATTATATCCTATTATGAGGCCGACATACTTTTGAATTTCCTATTAGCGGATATATAAAGGTAATATGTAAATCATTTTGTGACATGAGATATGTGAGTGGATGTGTGTGTGTGTGTGTGAAAAATGAAATTCATGATGGTTGGTATAATATAGTTATAAGGAGAGAGCGAAAAAGAGTAGATCAGTTGTTAGAAAGTAGAATAGTTTTTGGCAATGCAGAGCAGAAGTGTGATCCAGTCATAGATCCGGATTTTGATCTTGAGCTTTAGTGGAACTGAATCCTAGCATGTGTTGATGTTGTATTCTTAGTTCAAATCTAGTTGCAAAACTTTATCATATCTGTAAGGAAGTGAGCCTCTTTTCTTTGAGCAGTGAGCTCTAGGTAGTGTGCCTGAATGCAAGTGCATTCCTCCTTTTATTTACTTTTAACAAAGTAAACATTATGGACTAATCTCCACCGTGGTTTTTCCCCGAACAGGGTTTCCATGAAAAAAAATATCTGGTGTTATGGTTTTCACTAATATGACCACATGTTTTGAATGTTTTTATCTATTATGTGTTGGAAGTGATAAATGAAATTCTATTATAGCTGTTGATAATGTTTGATATGTTTCAGAAGTAGAAATCATTGAACACTAGTTCACCCCCCCTCTTAGTGTTCCCTATGTCCAAAAATTGGTACTAGAGCTCTGGATCCTCTTCAAGAGATTAATAGCTTGAGGTGTTTCTTGAATCTCAATGGACGCTGGTGGTATTCAAAAACAACTTATGGTGGCACTTGATGATCTTGATCAATCTAAAGCAGAAGTCATGGAACCGAAAGAAAATCTTGCAGATACCGAAAAACTCATTCTATCATTGAAGGATAAAGTAAATGGTTCAAGGGAAAAGAGGAAAGAGTTGTGTGATCAGTTGAAGCAAAAGGAAAGCAAAGGTCCAGATGACGTGCATTTGAATCAAACCCTAAAAGAAATAATAGAAGAATTTGAAAAGCTAGCCAAGGACAATGCATCCCTAAAAATTGAAATGGAATCTATGACAATTAAGTTTATCAAAGAGATCGAACAAAGAAAGAAGAATGAGGAGAATCTTTCTTAGTCTCTGAAAGAAAAATTTGAAGAATGCAATAGAATAAATAGTAGAACCATTCAATTGAAGGCTAAACTACAACTGGCCAGAAACTATGAACATGAGATTGAAAGATAGATAATCACTCTTGGAGATGAGCTTGCTATTGGAAATGAATTCAAGGAAAAATTTAGGTTAAGCTCAGCTAAGGTTGATGAGATAACCAAAAGTTAGAAGAATATGAATGACAACAGAGGTCTTGGCTATGAGAAGGGTGAAAGCTCTGGATTCGAACAAAATAACTCTAAAAAGAAGAAAAAAGGAAGAAATCATCTGTAAGGCAACCCAATGCTCAAAGATTTAATGGATATTTATTTTCTTTTAATAAATTTGGTCATATGGCTTCTTAGTGTAGAAGAAGGATAAACCCTAGTACTCCATCATTCTCTGGTCAATGTTTTAAATGCAAGAAGTTTGGTCATAAGGCATTAGAATGAAAAACCATGCCTGTCAATCCAAATAACATTAAATGATATACATGTGGAAGATTTGAACATATTGCTAATCAATCCAGATCAGGAGGAAAATTGAGGAATGACTGGTATAGAGAGAAAGGTTCGGTATGTTTTCATTGTAACAATTTTGGGAACCTTGCAAAATTCTGTAGGAATAGAAACAAGGTTAAAAGAGGTCTAGTTTATCAAGGAAGAAATTCATAGAAAGACAATAAAGGAAAAGAAAAATAAAATTTGGAAGAGATAAGAGATCAGATGAAGAAAACATGGGTAAAGAAAAGTGAATTTGATGAAGCAAACAACGCTGTACCGAAAGTTCCCTTTGGTAGCTCTTCCAGAAATTAATATCAGGCCACTATCCTAGGTGGAGTTTTTTTCATGAAGATCTCCTATCCCCCTATATAATTGGATCTGAATTTTTGGATGTTGTTATTCATTGTGTTAATTATTGAAGTAATAACTTTAGCAATCATATGTTGAATTGGGTGGAATGGTATAGGTCCAAAGTCAAATTCTTCGCTTGTTGTATGAGTTTGCAGAGCGACCAAAACTTCTAGGGAAACACATTTAATGTGACAAAAATTAAGTTATAAAAGGGGAACTTGGAACCCATATTCATCACTGTGCATTAAAGGAGGACACTTCGAGAGAATCTTTTGCAAAATTTTGAAGGAGTTAAAATTGATCATTGTAGTGAATTTCTAGGTATTTCTATTTTTCATTAATTTCATATTTATACTTGCAATCGGTAGAATTTTGTTCGGGGTGAAACATGAAGAAAATCAAAGGGATCTTAACTCTAGAGGAGTACATAAGTAAAAATATTAGGGATGAAAGGAATTTGTTGTCGCTCACCAATTTTAGGAGGATTGAAGGATCTAAGCATAAGAGTTTGGATATATGGAACAAATACCCTCATTTCGTCAATGCGGAAGTAATTCAATTTTTTTTGAGTGAAATTGATGGTGATATCCTCACTATTAACAAACCTTATCAAATTACTAAAAATGTGATTAGAAATTTAACTGGCTTATGCAATATTGGTGATTTACTGAAGAAAAAGTCGATTCACATTGTTGAGGTTGAAGCCCTAACTACAATAAAGGGAGAATAGAGGGTTATGTTAATTGTAATGATTAGTGATCCTTTGAAAAGGTATGTGGCACATGGAATTACATACAAAATATTCTTCAGGAACCGTGAAGGATCAACATTAGCAGGCGCTACATATATCGCTCACAAGATGATAATTGAAAATGAAGATTTCAATCTATGCAGTTTGGTAAAGGATAAACTGATGGAAAATATTCAACTAATGAAGGATATTGACTACCCCTTCAGGTTTGACACTTTGGTTATTTGCATTATGATGTATTTTCTAAACTGTTTTCCTATGAAAGACAATGTAGTATGGGGAGAAAATATGCTAGTTTGTAAAGAAATATTCAATCACTATAATTCTTTTGAGAATTGTGATCAAGTGTATGAAAGTTTCTTTAGAAAGGTGTTAGAAAATTTTGGGGAAGGTGTCATCCCTATCCCAGTAAAGATAACAGAAGGTGAGTCATCCTTCAGAAAGGCTAAGAGAAAGCAGAAGAGAGGAATTGATATGGCTAAATTCACTCCATCGGTACCCAAGTCAACAAAAGTTGAAGAAAAGGGAAAAGTTGAACTAGTTGTGGATGTAGAAGATGAAGTTTCCAAAGATCATGCCTCAAAAAATCAACCAAAACCAGTTGAACCAGTTGTGGAAATTTTTGAATACAATGATGAAGAAGGTGCTTTTTTCAAGTCAAAGGTAGTGGAAATCATTCAAGATGAAGATGGTATGCAAAAGATTAGATATGTGGTTAAATGGACCATCCTATGAGTATGATGTCATTGAGGACACTCTAGCAAGATACTGTGTTTACAAGAACATTGAATTGGAAAGTCTACATAATGTACTCTTAGATGAGCTAATTCATTGTGTCAAGAAAGCTATGGAATTTGTACCTCTGGAAAGAAAAGAGGAAGAGATAATTTCTCATTTAAAGATGCAGTTTAGGTTGTCTCTTTCCAAGTTAAAGAATAAAATGAATGTGTTGAGATAGTGCATTGATTTGGGCAATAAGGTACTCAATTACTGTCTAAAGTGGCCTCATGCGATAGGAAAATACAAAGATAATTTGTAGGAAATTGAGGATGAGATTGCCAAAATTGGTCAAGACTATTGTATGTCTTTGGATATGAATGGAGATGTGAAGAAGAAGGCTCATGCTCTGTAGGATGAGCATACAAAGGTTCACTGTGCTAGAAATACTCTTATTGATACCTTATGGAAAGTAAAAGATCTAACTGAAGGGAGATTAGAGCAAATGGTTGAAGTGCTCAAGTCCAGAGAAAAGCTGGAAGCTGCAATGATCATTCCTGAGTCGCTTATTTATATCATCAACATAACCTCAGAAAATAATAGCTTGATCATTTCCATTGGAATTGTAGTAGATTCTTGGAATAAATTCCTTCCTGAAATGAAAGCTAGGTACAAAATAATTTTCTTAACTCTTGTTGTAGTTGTCAAATTTTGATGAAATTTTTGCATTAACAGTTGAGGAGAGAATGGAATATGAGTAAGGAAGGGAAGTCTAGAGAGTGGATATAGTAATTTTTTTTCATTGATGTCAAAGGGGGAGAGAATGAGTGAAAAATATCCCAAATATCCTTAGGGGGAGTAGTAATTTTGGTTTTGGTTCTAACACTTAGTCAATTTTTCACTAAGTGTTGCCATCAATGCCAAAGGGTGAGATGGTTGGAATATGGCTTCGAGAGATCATTTTTGGCTACTTGTGTTGTCATTGATGGCAACTAGAGTCAACAGTGTGATCCACAGTATCAATAATACTTCTATTGGCAGTAAGTTTGGAGAACATGACATCCAGTTGTGGAAGTGAAACTATGCATGATATCGCTCACTATACCAGATCATTATTTCATGGTGTGGATCTCCAAGAAATATTTATTTGCATCTACACTATTCTTTGATAAGTTTTGTGGTATTGTATTAAGTTGGAGTTGGAGTTAAGAGATTCGGTAGCATGATTCATAGTCTATTTTTCATAGTGGTTGACATGCTTCGTATGATGTTTTGTGGATCTATGTGGAATATGTGTTTTTATATTTCTTACATTTTGGGTCCCTACTAAAGTCTAGCCGAATTGTGTGGGTACACTTATCTTCCAATTAAGTGATGTGAGCTGACATAAAAAGAAAAATATTATTTCCTATTGTGAGGCCGACATACTTTTGAATTTCCTGTTAGTGGATATATAAAGGTGATATGTAAATCATTTTGTGACATGAGATATGTGAGTGGATGTGTGTGTGTGTGCGAAAAATGAAAGTCATGATGGTTGGCATAATACAGTTATAAGGAGAGAGTGAAAAAGAGTAGATCAATTGTTAGAAAGCAGAATATATTTTGGCAATATAGATTAGAGCAAAGTAGAAGTGCGATCCAGTTAGAGATCTAGATTTTGATCTTGAGCTTTAGTGGAACTAAATCCTAGCATGTGTTGATGTTGTATTCTTAGTTCAAATCTAGTTGTAAAAATTTATCATATTTGTAAGTCAGTGAGCCTCTTTTCTTTGAGTAGTGTGCCTAAATGCAAGTGCATTTATTTACTTTTAATAGAGTAAAAATTTTGGACTCATCTCCACCATGGTTTTTCCCCTAATAGGGTTTCCACGAAAAAAAATTTGGTGTTATGGTGTTCACTAATATGACTGCATGTTTTGAATTTTTTTATCTGTGATGTGTTGGAAGTGATAAATGAAATTCTATTATAGCTATTGATAATGTTTGATCTGTTTCAAAAGTAGAACTCATTGAACACTGATTCACCCCCCCTCTCAGTGTTCCCAGTTTCCAACAAATAAGTCATGTTTTCATGCATGCAAGGAGTCCTTCAAGGAGATAGCCTAAATAGACAGAGGGAAGCCATTCTTTTTAATTGAGCCTCCAGTCTTATACCTAAAATATTCTCTATATAAAAGATCCCCTCTTGGAGGTAAGGGTCCCATTGAGATGAGCCAAAAGTGATTGAGGGAGAATCCCCCATGCGATACTTGTGGTTTATATCTAGTATCTTGGATAGTATGCATGGTACCCTCATGGGGAAAGTTCAGACATTTGTGGACTACTAAGGCAACTACATTCATGGAGGAAAACTATGGAATTCGTAGCCTCAATCTAAACATGTCGGATTCAAGAATCGCTACGAATGAGACTTCCAATATTTAGGTCCTACTAGAACTAATAGAGAAATAGATGGAATAGGTGCAACATAGAACCCATCATCCATGGAAATGGTAACCTATGATTCCTTGTACTTATCCATATGTAAATTATTAATATAATGGGTCTCTTCTATGATGAAATTCATGTGACTTGAAGGATCAACCATAATTCTTGTTACAATGTTATCATTGACGCAAGCAGGAATGTATAACAGAGAGAGCTCCTTGTTTAGAGGCAGATCATGTGAGGTGAATGTAATATTAGGAAAAAAATTATATGGATCTGAAGGAGGAATATGAGTAAATGAGACTACATTCACATACTTAGTTGGAGTCAAGTCAGAAGAGATAAAAAAAGGAGGGACCAGATCAGAAAAATAAGATGAGAATAGATCTATATAGATCTATATATGGCTATTGGGCTTCACTACATACTTGTTTTAGTTTTGCTTCCTACCATCGAGCTAGATTGTCTCATTATCAATGTGGTCTTGAATCATGTGACAAAGATGAACACATCCCTTCGTATCATGACCCAAGACTTGGTGATACTGATAGAACTTTTGTGCATCATACCATTGAGGATATGACACAAAAAGTGGTCTAATCTCTACCAAAGTTATTATTCCACCTTTTAGAATATTTTGTGGGATGTTACTATAAGATTCTGATAATTTAGTGAATATTCAATTTTTTCCTATGGAATTTTTATCAATGGGAATAGAAAACATATTCTCGACTTCTTTTTACTTTCTAGACTCAATAGAAACTGATACAACTAATTTCCCATCTTGATGAGAGTGGAAGGAAAAATCCTCATACTATGCAACCATTTTTTGGTACTCATGTAGAGTGGCAGATAGATGTACAAAGGACATATACTTCATTTGAAGAAACTTATCTCATAATGCCTGCTACAAGTTTTCAATGAACACTCTTTGTACATCTAAATTAGGTAAGGTATAGGAGATATAAGATAAGAGAGCCTTATAAAGAGCTACAAAATTAGTTACCTTCTAGTGGGGCCCCCACTTACACTGAATGAGGTAAAAAAAATCAACCTTCTCCCAATAGCCTAAAAGTGATAGAGGAATTTATTTACAAGATGATTGAAAGAGAAGATAGAATTATCAAGCAAGGAGCAATACCACTCCAAATTAGTGTCCTTAAGAAAATGTAGGAACAATTTTGGTAGAAGTGCATCATGGTGAAAGAAATATGTACACATTGAATCAAACGATGAGATGTGAGTTTGTGCATCCCCACAGCCACTGTACTTCTCAAACTTTGGAATCTCCACCCTTGAGGTATGGGATCATTTAGAATAGAAAAAGAGAGAGGACTGTAATGACATAATGGTTGGAACATCGGTTGAGAAGATGAGCTAGCTGAATTTTCTAATTGAGAGTATATTTTTCCCATGTTTTGTAGGGGAGCATTACGGATTTGGTCAGTGGATGAAGTATGACTAATGGAACCACTAGCACCAACACTCATAGCGCTACTGGAACTAGTACCCATAGAGGTACCAACACTAGCACTAGAGGTTATAGGGATATTTTGAACTCCATATGTAGAAACTATAGAACTGAGATCCTAGTACTTGCAAGAGACAACAAACAAACACATAATTAGATTCAAATGCAAGTTAAGATCTAAGTTCCCCATAAAATCCATTTAACTATGCTCAAAATAAGAATAAAATAAGAACACAATGAAAAAAGATAAAAAAAAACTAAATCCTATTAAGAACATGGAAACTCTTAATCTTATGGGGGAATTGGTGCTAATTTGATGTGAAAATTGGTCATTTCCCAACTCCTATGATGCAAGATTGATGTGTGATGAAGAGTGATCCACTTGATGAAGATTCAAATATGCTCCATGATGAAAATCTTGCATAAGCTAGCTAAGAAATTGATGAAATGGATGAGAATTGTTATGCTTGAGGATGGATTTGAGTATAATAACTTTGCTCAAATTGTGGATGATAAAAATGAAGGATAATCTCTCTATTTATAGAAGAATTTGATGAGAGAAGAGGAAAAAGGGATGAATGTGGGATAAAAACCCAACCAATAGGAAGAAGCCACTTGTCACCATGCCAATGGAAGGAGGATGAGCACATTTTGTAGAATGTGCAAAGAGGGGGAAATTCAAAATTCAAAAGATGGCTTGAAGGATGAGATGAAAGGTGAAGCAAATGTGCATGGCTCAAGAAAAGGACATGTAAGAGATTTTAAATGCTTTGTTGGAAGGGACAAGTCATTTTGGAGGGAGATTTCAAATTTGAGGAATATTCCATCTTTAATGCCTTTTTGAATGAAAATAAAGATTTAATAAATCAATTAAAATGATTTTCATTAGAAAGTTGTAAAAGCTAGAAGATTTGATGGATTAGGATTAAATTAATTAGGATTTGACTAATTTAATGAGGGATTAGCAGATTTGACCATTTGATTTAGATTTTTGGATTGAAATAAATCAAAATGAGAGGAAAATGATTTAGACTTAATTAAATAAGATTTGATTTATTTAATTAAAGAAGATGGTGTTAGCTTTAAATCAAATAAAGATTAATTTATTTAATTTAAATGAGATGACTTCAGAGATTAATTAAATAAAATGAATTATTTAATTAAAAGAGGGACTATAGGATTAATTAAACAAAGTGATTTATTTAATTAATAGGAGATGATGACTTAATCAGATAAAAAATGATTTATTTAATTAAGAGATGAAATGTGATGGATTTAATTAAATAGATATTTTTTAATTAAATGACAAGCATGGGAGATGATTCAGGATGAATTGGTGTTAGTAAGATCAGGACCAAGCATATAGGATGAATCGGTATATTTTTAGTGTCTATAGAAACATTAAAACCTAGAGGAACCCTATTTAATTTAACTGTATGAATCTTCTCAGGTGTAGAGGTGGTAGTAGGTATTAATAGAGGGACCCATGTCAGCCATATAGACATATACTTTAGGCATTAGGATACTCACCTATTGACCAATAATCTCTGATTTGACATCCAGAGTAGTATCTAAAAAATAAAAATGTGGGTAGTCTTAAGTTTCAAGTCTGAAACCTAAGGTCAATAGGCCATCATTTCTAGGATTTCATTAAGATGAAAATCAACAAGGTACATAGATTAACTTTCAACCCTCAGGGTGAGTCAATCAGACCTAGATCTAATCCTTTTTAGTCTTAGGAATGAATGGGAAATGATTTTAATTGATTTCCCTAATTAGATTATATGACATAGTATGATAAGTGCAATTATTTGATAACTAATAAACAAAAACAATCAAGTTTTCACAAATTTGGAAGGTGTAGATGACTATGTACCTACCCAAAAAAATTGGTTCTTTTGTGCCCACAAGGACTTGGTTACCCAATGGTGACTAAGTCTTTGTATGGATTTTCAACTCAAATTTTGGGGTTCTCTAGTGCTAGATATGAGCTTCTATTTTCCACTTGTCCTACTGTCAGAACGTCATAAATAAATTCTATAGGTGAGTTTTCATGTCTTGACAAGGTTGATGACAACAAATGCAATAATGAAGAATTTTCTTGTAAGGTCTCTTAAGTCATCTTCAAACCTATAACTTGCACATTCACAAAGAAGGAAAATGTTGTGCCATAATGGGGCTTGCCTCAGTCAAACCCTATGTAAGCGTTCCCACTTCCATAATGACAATGTCAATCATAAAACCTTAATGGAAAGGATGGAAATGATGAATGAACAAAATGTTGCAACTCACCACCCTTTAATGGCTTCCTTGAAGGACTGAAGTCATACACATCACCTCAAGGATTTGGATCTTGCTTTTCTTGAATACTTGAATGCTTTAGAGACCTACAAAAATATGTTAGCCTTCACAAAATAATGACAATGATAACATAAACTCACAAACAGTTTGACATGATGCTTGGATCTTGAATTGCTGCAATAAATCTCTAATATATTGCTCTTGACATGATCTGGAATACTCTTAATGTTCACCTCTCTCTAGAATCTTTTTCATTTTGATTTTAGATGGTGAAATGACTAGGTATTTATAGGCATTTATTCAATTTTTTGAAAATTTAGATCTAGAAAGATGACATTTGAAATTCAAATTCTAAATGTTAAATTGCCACTAAAAGCCTATTTAAAAATAGGTCCTAGCTAAGAAGGGGGACCTAGTCACCCATGGGAAAATGGGTCCTAGTCCAAATTTCCAGGATACTCATTGTTGGGGGTAACATGTGAATTGAATGTGAGTGATCCCATAATAGTGGTTTACACGTTTTGGCAAAACTTGATATTGAACTAATTTTTTTTAACTAAATGTTCACTTTCAGGCACCTATAGTTGATAAACCATGAGGAATTTGAAGATGATACAAAAGTTAATGATTTGTGAAAGTTTTTCTATAGATTATAAATATATCTATTTTTTAATTTTTTTGAATTAGGTTGCATTTCTTTTTCCATCTCCTTTGAAAACTAGTTTGTAATAGTAAACACCATTTTTAAAGAGTGATGTTCATCATAAACAACATAACCTTTTTTGTATGAAGGATAAAATTCTAATTTTGAATTTAGATTTGTAACTAGGATATCTAGCACGTTCATTAGATTTCATAGTGTTTTATCTAATATTTATTTGTTAATTAAGTTTTGAAGTCAAACCAATTACAATTTAGACATAGGTGGACCAAACACAACATAACCTTTTTTACATGTATCGAAACTCAATTTTTTTTTGGATCAAAGACATAGATACCTAGCATGGACATATTTTTCATTTTTTTTGTTGGTAATTTACTATTTTTCCACATGTGCAGAACAAAGAGCATGATTTTCGATGAAAAATATACATTCACAAGAAATAAAAATAAAAATAATAATCAAATTAAATTAAATATATTTAAAATTATAATTTTGGGGAAGCTTATAATAAGGACTACATACTTACAAAAATAAGTTTTAAATGAATCAATTTGATCCCCAAAAAGGTAAATCTAAAGTGGTTTTTAATCAAAAAATTTATAGGTGTAAAGGAGACTTCGTTATAGGTATGATTTAAAACAAGCGAGGTTTGAATTAAGGTGGTTTGATCAAACCCTCTTCAATTGGAATACTTTAAATGGAACTTTTCAAGGCTTAAATCATTATATTTTCTAAAAATATGTAATTTCAGAAAAAAAATAGGATGTCCCAAAAAGTGTAAACCACTATTATGGGATTACCCATGCATTTATTCAATGCTTGGTGTTTATTGAAAAATAGAACAAGTAGGATCCATTATACATAATTGTAGGTAATTATAGGGTTGATTAGGCTTAATAATTTAGGGAGGCAAAAAATAATGTGAAATTGCTAAGATATACAATTTTCTACACTACATTAGCCCCCACATTAGTGAGAGTATGAACTTATCCTTAGACTCAAATTAAAGTAGAAAAATATATCAAGAGGGGTTTGAATGCACAAATTTTGAAGAAATAGGATGAATAAGAACCAAGTTGGGTGCATAAGCCCTTGGGACCAAGATGCTATGGAAAACAAACATAAGCACAAAGCAACACACATGCATGCAAGAGATGAGCAACAAGAAAACATACATAAATATACATGTTAGAAATTATGAAGCATACACGATGAAAACACATGATACAACATAATATATGGATGCCAATGAAATGAAAACAAGCATAATGTAAACATGGAGAAGACACACAAAAAATACACAATGAAACACAATGATAGTACTAAAGGGATTTGAGTTGTAAGGTAATGAGACCTTAGTTTTAAATTGTCTCAAATACCAAACATCATCCCTCAAATTAAGAAACACTCCATGAGGGCTGAAGTCATACACATCACTCATGGACACATGGATCCACTGGAAAATAAGTTGTAATATGCTAGGTGTGTGGTAAATATGTTAGTATCAAAGTAAAACAATAAAAACACACAAATGAAACATTTAACCAAAGGAAGCAAGATAAATGAAATGAAATTGAACAGAAAGAGCTTCTCCAGAACCGTTCCATTTTTCTCTATCTCTAGGGATTTGTTTGAAGCTGTTGCTCTTAGATTGTGTAAGAAAAGCTTCTCTGAATGGAAACCTGTAGAACGAGTATGCAAAAAGGAAAGTACTTCTATTCTATATGCTAATGGAGTGAAATGCTGATACAGATATGCACAGGGGTAACAAATTATGGATGCTATGATACAAAGTGAATAGGCCATGATATGATATGCCAATATACTAAGGTATACTATGCTATGATTCTAGAATGCTTATAGATGCTAGAAGGCTAATTGACTATAATTTTCCCATATGAAAGCTTCTGTATGATTTCAAAGACCTGGCAGTCCTTTTTATAGCAATTTTGCAGGTAAGAGCTTGGCTGGCAAATATCAATGGCTATGAGATTGTCTGGTAGAATTGAATGGTGGAAGATAGAGAGGCTAAGAGGAAGATGGAGAATGTTGGGAGGTTGGAGAGAAGAATGGAGCCTTGTCTTCAACTCACGGGAACAAGCTTGCACAGGAACAAAGAAATTAATTTTCTGTTTTGGAAGTTTGTTTCATGGTTGTTGAGGATAATGCAATATTAAATAAATAAATTAAATTAATTTTGTGTGAGTTTTGAGGAAATTAAATATTTTTGAAATATTTAATTTTAGAACTATAGAAGACTCAATTAAATATTTAGAATATTTAATTGTGCATGAACTTTAGAAGAATTTAATTAAATATTGGGAATATTTAATTGTAAATGGAATTTAGAAGAATTAATTAAATATTGGGAATATTTAATTGTGAATATAATTTAAAGGATAAGAATATTTAATCTTTATTTGAATAAAATATTCAAGCCAAGATTATATGATAATTAATATAAATAAATAATGTGTTATTTAATTAATTAAGAAATGGATAAGAAAAGTGATTAAATAAACTTATTTATTTAATCGAAATGAAAGAATGAAAGAATGAACAATATAAATAAATTATTTAAATTTATTTATAGCAATTGAGATTTAATTTAATTAAATATTAAAAATATTTAAATTACCTATTGTGATGTGACCATTTTTAGGTGTAACATTTTGCCCTCTTTGTGATGTGTTTTACGCATTGCTTCAAAAATTTTGAAATTTGCCCGAGATGTTGGACTGTCAAATGTTGATAGGTAGATGCCCCCTCGAATGATGAATCGATAAGATTTTGATTTTTGTGAATTTTTTTGAATTTTTAGATTTTTTTTTGAAAGTTTTGATTTTTATGTTTTTGAAGATGTCGATTCATCGTTCAAAAATTATGATGTGAAGAAATTGACGTGGAAAGATGTGAGATGAAAAATTGATGATCAAAACTGCCCCTGCTATGATAAAATGTGACAAAATGCCCCAATTTTGCAACGCATGACTTTGTATTGATTGTTTGTGTATTGCAATGCCCTGATTTGATGATGTTTGTCTGATAAATTTGTTCCCAAGGTTGTTGGAAAATAAATAGTAGTTGATAAATTTGCTTTTAAAGTTGTTAAAAACAAATAGGTGTTGATAGGTTTTCTTCTAAGGTTGTTAAAAACAAATAGGATTGTGATAAATTTGCTTTCATGATGATGAAAAACAAATAGTTGTTGATAATTTTGCTTCTAAAGTTGTTAAAAACAAACAAGATTTCGATAAATTTTCTTTCCATGATGATGAAAAATAAATAGGTTGATATGTTTGCTTCTAAAGTTGTTAAAAACAAACATGATGTTGATAAATTTGCTTTTAGATTTGATTGATTTGTCATAATGATTTGATATTGATTTTTCTTTGTCATGATGATGCTTCCTATTCAATAGGAGAGATTGGGCGTTGTGCAATTACGGGAGCGATTCCCAAAGACATGGAGGTTGATTCCGCAACTTGTACAGGCAGATAGAGATGTGATCGAGGCATGCAGATTGACCATTTATTTGGAAAGCTATGAAACTTTGATACTTTTCCAACTTTTGGAAAAATCTATAAATACAAAATGCAAATTCTAACATGAATGCAATCTATACTAACCATGCAGGGTATCCGTACAATATTGCCATTCTGAGAGCTTATTTGTGCTTTTTGTATCATCATAGAGCATTGAAAAGTTGAAAGTTAATACAAGCATCAAAGGGTATGTTAGCACTAGTGATGACTTGAGTATTGCTTTCATGATTTTCGATGTAGCAAGTTAATACAAGCATCTAGGTATAATTGAACCGAGATGACTTGAGTATTGCTTGCATAAATAGACAAGAGTTAATCCATTTCCTATGCAAATTCTGAAATGTCATCAATGAAACATAGTAGAGCATGTCTTGTGACCAATTTGCATAGTACTAATGATTTCCTCACAAACAGTAGACAAAGAAAAATCATACTCCTTCCTTGCTTTTCTAGCTCAATACATCATCGAATTGCTCTAGAGATATGATAGAAAATCAACCAACAATTCAAATTTTGCTTAAAGTATTCCAAACATTATTCAAATTAAGATCATCCAAGTTGGTTGTCAACATTGATGTTTTTGTTTTGATGTTTGTTTGGATCATGTTGTTTTGATTTCAATTGGCATTGAATAAGCATGTTATGGTTGATTTGATGCGGCAATGTTTATTGCATTTTGGCAAACCATCTTGTGTGTATTTGTGATGTTTGAAAAGCTCGTTGCCCCTCTCTTGTTCAGTCTATGTTTCTGCCCCCATTGTAAACACAACCTAAAGATTATGGATATGTACAAATTTATCAAGTCATGATGAAACACAAGGATTCCCGTTATCTGATATGGATATGAAAGATCTATACAAATGATAGATATGGATGAATGATGCCAAAAGTGAATGCAAGACATAAGCTAAGAGATGGAGGAGCCTATTTTGATCACAAGTAGTGCCTGTTTGCCAGGTTTTCACCACTTGTTTTTATTGCACTTTTGTAAGACTTTTTCTGATTTTTATGGATTTTTTAAAGGACTTTTTCTAATTTTTATTGATTTTTTTTTCTGGACTTTTAAGATGGAATGTGATGACCAATTGAAGAAACAAGATTCCCCACAATATAAGAGAAGATGCATGACAAAGGATATGGTATGGAAGATTTAGATGAAGTGAATAGGATAAAATGCATGATTTTCAAGAAGATCCTTAACCTTGTCAAGATCAAAGGTGGAAATGTAAGGAATGGGCATAGAAAGGATAATGACCATGAATGATAAGATGGATGAAACTTGTCCCTAAGCGTAGAGTGCAAGAGGAATATGGAAGATAGGATATGGATGATAGGGAGATGGAGGAAGGACTTAAGCATCAAGTTTCACAACCAAATATCCCTCTAATAAACCATGGCGATGGGAATAAGAATCCTAAATGTTGGCAGATTAATGATATGATGGAAGAATCGAAGGAATTATGCAAAAGTTTGGATTAAAGGAGAATGATGGGGTATGAATGTTGGATAATGGATAGGAGGTTGGAAGGCATGTTGATGGATAGATGGAAAGGTTGGAAAGATCAACATTGACACACACCTTGAAGGGTGGTGGAGTGATGAAGGAAAAATGGATTTGAAAGGTGATAGGTTTTTAGATGGAAAATTGGAGGAAGCTTTTGGATTAGCAAATTTGGATGCCAATTTAGATTTAATTGCTTTTATGAGACTTTTAGGAATCCACATGACTTTTGACTTTGAGTTTTGCTTTGTGGACCTTTGTGGCTTTTGAAATTTTTCTTTTTGATTTATGGACCTTTGTGGTCTTTGAAATTTTCCTTTTTTCTTTGATGAGCCTTTGTGGCCTTTTAGATTTTTCTTTTGATTTTGGATCAGATTTTATTTTATTTTTGCATGACTCTTCGAGGAGACATGTTGATCCTTTGATACATGTGGATTTTGATATAAAAGCTTTTGACATTTGTTATCCAAATTGCTTCCAAAAGCAATGGGAGGGGTGGATTGAGGTGAATGATATGGAGGTATGATGGATGAGTTAATGAAGGAAGAATTTTGAAAGTGGATCAAGGATGTGTGCCTTTGTTGTTCTTTAGAAATAGGATATGGACCTAGGATAGAGTGAAGGTTTGATGGACTAGGATGAGGACCTAGGATAGATGGAAGGTGTGATGAACTAGAATGAGGAACTAAGATAGATGGAAGGTTTGATGGACTAGGATACCTAGGTTGAGCATTAGATGTATAACCAAGGCCATGTGAATATGGATGTGCTTGGAAAGAAATTGGTTCTAGGATACCTTGCTCATGAAGGCCTAAACCTTTTCCTTTGTAATTCATAATTTCACACATTTGTTTACTAATGGGATATGTATTGTTTGTGAAACAAGATGGGAGTCCATTGTGAGGAGGATATGATATGGATGAGAGGATAGGTGTTGGAAGTAAACCAGAATGGATAAAGGTGGGGGATCCCAATTTATAGGTATGGGGTTCATGGATAACTTGAATAGGTGTGATAGGCTCTTGACATGGGGATGCTGGGGTGTTTTGATCTTGACTTGGAAAAGGATTATGAAGTGGTATGAAAGGAATATCTTGATCATGATAAGGGTAATCATCTTCATGGGATGAAAGGGTATCCTTGAATGGAAGCATATATTGATCTTGATGAGGAAGGGAATCGTGAGATTTTGTAGAAATCATACCTTGATCATCAATTGGTAAGACATCATTAGATAGGATGAAAGAACTATCATGCTCTTGTGATGCAATAGAATCATGGGATGGTATGGATTGATTAGATGAGGTGGACGAAGAACTTGGAAGAACATTTTGTTCTTGAGATGGAAGAGGATTATCATGGGTGAATAATGAAAGGAGGGGATCATCATATGGTTCTTGAGAGATGGGATCTTGATCAAAGATAGGAAGGGTTTGTAGAATGTTTTGATCGAGATGTGTAGATTGAAATGAATCATTGGATGTAAAGGATATGATAGAAGAAGATGATTGAACGGAATCATTGTCTTGGGTGAAAGAATCGTGAGGCTCATTTTGAATTATGGGGGATGAAGATAAATGCATGACATGATAGGATTGGTCAATTTTATTTGATGGCTTAGATTTGGGCTTCTCATGTAACCTTTGCAAAAATTTAAAAACATTGAATTTGGATGATGTTTCTTTTGGAGGAGAAGAGGTTACATTCATATTTTCATCAAAGGAATTCGTAGTTGTGCCCCCTTGTATTTCCTTGATTTGCCTTGGGAGTGCTCTTATTTGTTGGGGAAGACTACTAAGATCATTTAATAGAGTTTTAGTCTTTTCAAGATCTTCCTTAATTTTCTCCATATTGTAGTTAGAGGGCAATTTGGCACCTTGGTTTGCTAAAAAAAGAAAGTAGCCTTCATTATCTCGCTCTAAGATCTTGTCCAAAATCATGTGAAACTGTGGATCCTGTTCAACTTCTTGAATCATTTCATTGGTTATTTCATCATTTGAACTATTCCCAGCACGAAACCAATGAGAACGATTTTCTTCCCTATCACCCATGTTGTAAAGTGGACAACAGGCATATGCTTTTGAAATGTTCTTCTAGACTTAGATCATAGTTTTATAAGTGCAAAAATGATGATGTCTTGATCTAATAAGATGAAAATCTTATGATATGATCAAATGACGTTTCTAACCCTTGATTGTGGCTTCCAAGATGAAAGGATATCAAAGTCCTGTTGAGGAAGTTGAATCAATAATCAAAAACTTGTTTGAAAAGATGCATTGTTTTGAGATTTGATCCTAGTCTCGAAAAATGATAAGTGTATCAAATAGCCTAGTTTGTTTTCAATTTTAGTGAATGATTTGGATGGGATGAGTGGGATATTCAATTGAGGGTTGTAGTAGATAAGAAGAATGAATATGCTAACCGTGGTTGTGCCTTTGAGAAAGGGCTCTTCTTTGAAAGAAAGCTCGTGAATATAATGGTTCTACAACATAATCATCAGTGAAACCTCTAACACAATCATGATATCAATGGATAAAGGTTCTATGTTTAAGTAAAACCTTTCGACTTTGGTACAAGAATCGTCTTTTCTTCAATAGTTTCTTGTAGCTAAGTGGTTTCTTTGGATTTTTTTATTCATTTGAGAATGGATTTCTTAACAAAGGTTGTGGATTTCCAATCTCTTAACATGAGAGTAATCAATGTGATCGTGAGTTTTGGATGATCTTTACTGAATTAATGTTTCGAAGACACATCAAGCAAGTTGTAGAATAGTTGTTTTTAAGTCCTATGCTAAACATGAAGTGTATGATCAAAATGTTGTTCAAAAATTATTTTCACAAGTTTCACACATGATAGATAGATCAAACAGACTCACTCTTAGTACTCAGATAGGTTATCATAGTATTCAACAGCCCACATCTTAGAACTGTGTCGACTCACACAACCATGTCACCCCCAAAAGGGCACCCATGTTTTTGTCTTTTCTAGGTGCGTACTCAGAGTGACGGAAGTGGATACCGGATCCCCTAAGCAAACAATCCTTGGCAGTTATATGGTGAGTATCTTGGGGGTAGATTCTTCCCTCCCCTACACTATGATTATTATGACGTTCAGAAACTAACTTTGGTTGGATACTACACTAAGTTCGTAGTAAGGGTTTCCGTTCGGTGCGGAAAATGATATACTCTCTCTCGAGACCTCCCTACCTTTAGAACAAAGGCTTTGGGGATGGTTATCAATGCACACTACCATCAAAAGAGGGTTTCCCCAATTTTGCTTTAAATTTTATAGTGGGGTGGAATAGCCTGGATTTGGCTTGAACCCATTTGAGTTGTTCCTCTTAGGTGAGTACTTTTTCCCACAAGAGCAAGCTCTCTAAAAGGTATTATAAAAAATTAAAATTGCATGGAATGAAATAGGTGAGTTTGGCATTTTGATCACCCAGTTAAGGGGAGAGCATAGGCCTATCACCGTTTAAAGCAAAGCAAACAAGGATTCAATTTTAAGCCCAAATAAAGAATTTGCTATGCTAGGTGAAGATGTTGCTTCACAAAAACATGGATTTATTTTTAGCCCAAAATAAAAGATGAAGTGACTATCCTAGGATTGCTTGATTCTTGAATTATGTGACTATCCTAGGATTGCTTCGTTCTTTTAAAAGTACTTACTGTCTTCGATCGCGTCGGATTCAGTCAAATCTTACTTAAGTTACAAATTACAATTTGCAACTTTTTCAGAAGTGCGCTATAATAGACATCACGGGCACTGAAATAGAGTTCATGGGCGCTGCATGATGAATTAATGGCGCTGTAGGATGACTTAAGAGCACTGCAGGATGACTTAAGGGTGCTGCAAGATGACTTGAGAGCGTTGTAGGATGACTTAAGAGCACTGCAAGATGACTTAAGGGTGCTGCAAGATGACTTAAGGGCGCTGCAAGATGACTTAATGGCACTGCAAGATGACTTAAGAGCACTGCAAGATGAATCACAGGCGCTGAACTGGGTGTAAACTGTGCTGAAGCATGTTTATTGCGCTAATACGCTGTTTTGGCCGTGACCTGTTGGAAAAACCTACAAAAAGATGTTAAAATGAGGGTAAGGGCCCCACGGTGGGCGCCAAAAATGTGTGGTAAATATGTTAGTATCAAAGTAAAACAATAAAAACACACAAATGAAACATTTAACCAAAGGAAGCAAGATAAATGAAATAAAATTGAACAGACAGAGCTTCTTCAGAACCGTTCCATTTTTCTCTATCTCCAGGGATTTGTTTGAAGCTGTTGCTCTCAGATTGTGTAAGCAAAGCTTCTCCGAATGGCAACCTGCAGAACGAGTATGCAAAAAGGAAAGTACTTCTATTCTATATGCTAATGGAGTGAAATGCTGATATGGATATGCACAGGGGTAATAGATTATGCACAGGGGTAACAAATTATGGATGCTATGATATGAAGTGAATAGGCCATGATATGATATGCCAATATACTAAGGTATACTATGCTATGATTCTAGAATGCTTATAGATGCTAGAAGGATAATTGACTATAATTTTCCCATATGAAAGCTTCTGTATGATTTCAAAGACCCGACAGTCCTTTTTATAGCAATTTTACAGGCAAGAGCTTGGCTGGCAAAGATCAATGGCTATGAGATTGTCTGGTAGAATTGAATGGTGGAAGATAGAGAGGTTGAGAGGAAGATGGAGAATGTTGGGAGGTTGGAGAGAAGAATGAAGCCTTGTCTTCAACCCAAGGGAACAAGCTTGCATAGGAACAGAGAAATTAATTTTCTATTTTGGAAGTTTGTTTCACGATTGTTGAGGATAATGCAATATTAAATAAACAAATTAAATTAATTTTGTGTGAGTTTTGAGGAAATTAAATATTTTTGAAATATTTAATTTTAGAACTATAGAAGACTCAATTAAATATTTAGAATATTTAATTGTGCATGAACTTTAGAAGAATTTAATTAAATATTTTGAATATTTAATTGTAAATGGAATTTAGAAGAATTAATTAAATATTGGGAATATTTAATTGTGAATATAATTTAAAGGATAAGAATATTTAATCTTTATTTGAATAAAATATTAAAGCCAAGATTATATGATAATTAATATAAATAAATCGTAATTTTTATTTAATTAATTAAGAAATGGATAAGAAAAGTGATTAAATAAACTTATTTATTTAATCGAAATGAAAGAATGAACAATATAAATAAATTATTTAAATTTATTTATACGTAGATCGAATTCAGAGATTTAATTAAATATTAAAAATATTTAATTAATTACCAGACTATTGTGATGTGACCATTTTTAGGTGTATACACTAGGTGGTCATGTTAAGAGGGTTTTCGTGACTCACACCATAGAAAAATTTGATATTTGTTATGTGAATCATAAGCCAAGAGACACAAAAGCTAGTGAAGTCTGTTATTCACTAATTGATCCCCCAAGACAAGGCAAAATGTAAGACACACACTAGGTAGATACAAGGTGTGCCCACAACAACCATACCAAGAGCTATAATCCCTTATAACCTTGATAAGGTCCCATAAAATTATCAATGCTACAATAAGTTCAACTCTTATGAAAAAAGTGAAGAAAAATTCTAAACTCACCTCAAAGGGGTGCAAAAAAAACTCACCTCAGGGGCTGTAAGAAAAATTTACCTCAGGGGGTGTAAACAAATCTCACCTTAGGGGGTGCAAAATTTAAGATAATTTATCAAAAAAAATCAAAGGGGCATTACTTAATTCATGAAAGGTCACATCTTAGGGAACATCACACATGACGTCACCACCAAGAGAGGAAAAGTAAAGGAATACAAATCCCACATTAGGGAACACTAGCCATAGTATTACCACTAAGGAGAATGCCATATGCCAAGAAAGATCACACACTTATAGTACATAAAGTTTGATATTACCATAAAGGATACACATCACATGGATTAAAAAGATCACACTTTGGTTGAAAAGTTCATGCTTCTAAGGAGATATACATTATCATCACTAATAAGGGACCATTTCTTATGCAAATACAAAGGGGGACTATATGCCCCCCTTAAAATAGTAGTGTATTTACTACACCAACATTTTAATGAGATACAAAGGGATGCTTTGCTACAAGGAATACACTAAGGACAAGGCTAGCTAACCCCTTTCCCCCATGTGTAAGGACAAAAGGTGAGCCAAGATGAATGATGACATGTTGTTCCTTGGAAAATAAAATATGATTTCATAAATCCTAGTTTATACCCTCATGCATGGTAGTGAATATGTTATGATACTACAATTACCACATGACAAGGAGCAACAACTATTGCTATTGATGATGATGAGTAGATGAAGTATTGTTCATACCCAAAAATTCCTCTAGGGACTCATCATTTTGAAACATATCCAATGACATATTCTCACATGTATTTTCTATCAGTTTAGGATGCACCAAGGTTAAAGTTGTCTTAGGAGAATCTTGTGTGATGTAATTGATATTAAGTTAAGGTTGCTTTGATGCTTTCATTTTTTTCAAAGGAAAATAACCAAGAAATCTTGTTGTTTCTTGTGTGCTAGGCTCTATGGGAACATAAATGCATTGTTCCTTTACACCACATTATTTTCCATTATAGCCAAATTGTTTCAATAGTTGATAACCTCTTCCACAAAAAAAATCCATTTCTTTCAAGGAAGTTGGTTTTTCATAGTTACTTTCATCATATGTGGATGTGTAATTTGTTTTTTCTTCCTTGCTACAAGAATTTGTGAAATCATGTGTCTTGGATTTTTCAATGTCAAATTGTGTTGATACTACCACAATTTCTTTGTTTTTTTCTAATTTATGTGTGAAATCTAACAATACCCAATCATCATCCAACAAATTTTTCACACTTGAAAGAAACTTATCTTTATCCTCAACTTGTAAAGGTTCCACTTTTTTATTTGGTGTCAATGAACTAAGAGGATTCACCATTCTTGTTTTAGTTTGTATACATTTTTATATTTAGGATTGGTTTTTACTGTGTAAATCTTATTGTTGTATATATGTACTTCAATGAATGATGAAGAATTATTAAAGGAAATGCATTCATCTTATGAATCCATGGTCTTCCCAAGAGAAGACTATATGAAAAATCATGAGGCATGACATGGATAGGAGTTTGTAAAGTAACATCCGACTTTGACAAGTAATGTTATCACACCCAATGATTATTTTCCCACATTTTCAAAACCATAAATAAACAAATTAGTCAATTGGATTTTAGTATTTTCCACTCAAATTTTATCTAATAGGTTCACACTACAAACATAAAGCCCTAAACCATTTTCAAAAATGGCATTCCTAATCCTAGCCTTGTTAATAATAGACAATATCATCAAAGCATCATTTTGCTTTTTCTTTTCCAAAAGATGTAATTCACTTTGATGAAAGACAATTTCCAAATTAGGTTGATTCATATTCTCAATAAAAGTTTCCACATAATTTGGTTGCACACTAAGAGTGGTAACAACATTTTGCAAAGCATTTTGAAGCATGTCATTGTAAGTGAGTGATGTTTGAATCAAATCCCACAAGGATATCTTAGTAGGAGTGTTATAAAGTGTAATGACAAAAATTATATGCCCTAGTAAATGGTACAATTTCACTTAATCTAATAATAATTAATGAAAATTAGACTTGATATCACTTTGATCTAGTGTTATGATGTGTTTTACACATCCACATTAGGTCTTGGGCCCTTTTTAAGCTAAATAAACTTGACTTTTTCCTAATTTAGTGTTGTAAAGTGTATTTATTTGCACCTACACATTAAATTTAGAAGGATTGTAAACTAAATGGATGTAATATAGTGTTGTAATGTTTTGTACACATTCACATGGGATTTTAGGCCCTTCTAAGCTAAATTGACCTGATTTTTCCTTAATTTGATGTTGTAAAGTGTGTTTATTTACACCTTCACATTGAATTTTGATCCCGCTTACATTTATAACCTTTATATCATCATTAATAGGCCCTTAAGACCCTGTATTATGCATCCCAATGAATATTTCAATCAAAAACCTGACATAGACATTAAATAAACTTAATTTCTCATCACCTGACACTTTCTCTCTCCAAAAAGGCCCTATGGGACCCATACACCACCTTGGGTGTATGAGTCCCATCTATGTGAGACCCATATGCCACAGGCAATGTATGAGTCCGATTTGGCTCCTTTTTGAGTTTTGAGCAGGAAAATTTGGGTTTTAAGTTCAAATTTCATAGATGTCAACCCGTGGGATCCAATTAACGGGATATTAGATGTATTTCCTATATAAAAAAGCTTCCAAATCCTTATTTCACCTAAGAAACATAAGCCTTCATGATATCAAGTCAAGCACTCAAGAGTTAAGCATCCCAAGACTTTTCAAGAGCATCAAGAGAGTTTACAAGATCATTTCTAAGGAATTTAATAGCAAATTTCTTCATCAGTTGTTGCAACAATTCAAGATCCATCATCATGTCGAGGTTATCAAGAATCAAACATGTTATTGAGCTAGTGTTGTGCTGTATCATTGAAGACCCAAGGTCAAGCATTGTTCCACACCTATTGTCAAGGTCTAGATCTACATCCCTCATGGCCATTTCACGTTAGATTGCAGATTTACAAAGCATCATTTAAAAGGCATCATTCAAGATATAATTTTTCATATTTCATGTACCATGTTTCATGTTGCATGTCCTTGTTTTGTTATTTCATCATTTGGTTTAATTACCTAAATGGGGTTTGACCAAGGCAAACCCCTATTCGCTAACAAATCAACAAGTTTTCTCCTCTCTACATGTGTGATTGCAAATCTAGGTGTCTTGGAGCTTGACGGATAATTGAAGATTAGGTTACAAGCTTGGAGAAAGTTGTTAGAATTTTCCCCTCATTTGCAAGGTTGTAATCTTCACTAAAGGGTCATCTACAGATCTGAAATCATGGTTTTAGATCTGAAAACAAAGTGAAGAAAAAAGAGAAGAAATTGAAGACTAGATTTAGACTTTCAAGTTCTAGAAAGCCCTAACTAGACTCATACACTATTCTTGGCATATGGGTTCCATTTTAGGTCATTTTTCAGATTTTTGTAGTTTCAAATACCCATTTTCTAGAAACTAGTTCCTGCAAAAAAACCAAAATCTGGGATTGAAATGCCCAGACTGGCGTATGAGTTCTAGTGGGCCTAAATTTCAATTTATTCAAAATTTTAGGCCTCCATTGAATCTCTCTCAATTATCCAGGTGCTCCTCTGTATTTTTCTAGTTTATTGTTTTGATTTACTCGCATTTATAGTTCATTTAGTGAGGTTTTATGCATCATTGAGTTTAATCATTAGATTTTTCATTTCATACATTTTTCCAATCCTTAACTTGGTGGTGAACCCCTCATTAATCTCTAAACATACACTAGGATACCCTATTGTCATATCTCTTCATGTGTTCTTCATTGGATTGAGATCTCTAAGGTGTCCTTGAGTGTAGCAAGTGTGAAATAGGAACCCTATCCCTGTGTTCTATTCCTCAAAGGTGGGGAGCACTATTTTAGTTGTTTCATTTTGGTAAGCCTACATTTAGAACATTATAATTATGATTTTTAGTGCATCATCATCCTAGATATTGCTTTCATTAACATTACATTAGGGTTTGCATTAGTTAATTAGCATCTAGGGTTTTCAAATCTTGCATTAGTGAAAGTGCATATAGGTTGCATTTTTGTATCTCAAATCATTGAAAAGCATATAAAATATGCATTTTCACTTAGGTTATAGATCATACAAGCTAAAAATCATAAAAATTACTTGAAATTCACTAAAAATTGTGAAAAAACCCTCACTGGGACTCATATGCCCCTCTAGGTGAATTAGTCCCAGTGCACATTTGAAACTACCTTTTACAACATTTAAAACCTTGTTTTTGCACTTCTTTTTTCTACCATTGGTTATCTATTTCAGCTGGTTGAGTTTTTATTTCATGCAGTTCAATAAATATAGCTTAAAGTGGTTCATTTCATGCATTGCTCCATTCCAAATTTGGATTTCATTTTCTATTTTTTGCAAAGTGTAATCAGTAAATTACCTTGTTTGAAATCTAAAAATTGCATTTATACATTTCATTCTAGGTTTTTACATTGCATTTTAAGTCTCTTTCCATTTTAAGTTTGCATAGATTACTTTTCACAAATGTTAGTATCCATCTTTTCCAGGTTTGCAATGAAAAAGTTAGTCAATAAGCATGATAGTAATTCATTCAAAATATTCCCTAGTTATGAGTGTCTCTTAGTGCAAGGGCATGAAAATGTTGACAATTTCCTTAAACCTACACCCCCTCCTATCTCACCTATTTGTGGGAATTATGTGACAGAAGAAGATGAAAATATAGAAAATCCTGATGATCATAGTTGCTCTTCTCCTAATACCTCTCCTACATGTGACAAAGATATTTTGGTGTCAGAATATGTGCTCATTGAGAATCATGACATTGTTGAAAGCTCCTCTTCTATAAACTCTCCTACATTGGAAGATATTTTAGCACAAGAGAATGACATCATAGAAAAATTTCTTCATCACTTGTTGCAAAAATTTGAGATCCACCATCATGTCAAGGTTATCAAGCATCAAACATGTTATTGAGCTAGTGTTGAGATGTAGTATTAAAAATCCAAGATCAAGCATTGTTCTATACCTATTGTCAAGGTCTAGTTCTACATCTCTCATTGCCATTTCATGTTAGATTGTAGATTTACAAAGCATCATTTACAAGGCATCATTCAAGGTATCATTGTTCATGTTTCATGTCCCATGTTTCATATTTCATTTCCTTGTTTCATTGTTTCATCATTTGGTTTAATTACCTAAAAGGGGTTGAACCAAGGAAAACACCTATTCACTAACAAATCATCAAGTTTCCCTCTCTCTACATGTGTGATTGAAAGTTTAGGTGTCTTCGATCATGAAGGATCATCGCCAAGGTAGGAATTTAAGATTGGGATGCTGCTACCTAGACAAAAAACAAGTTTATCCATTGCCACTTTGCCTTCCAACACACTAAAGTGGCCACTGCTACTCTTAACAAGATAATGGATAACATGTAGGAAAGTTTATACAGGTTAAATGAGATGGCTCTATTTCTATGGCTGAGAAAATCGCAGAAAGGATAGAGGAGAAGGAAAATGACCAAAATGCTTTCTAGACTTTCAGCCATCCTTCTACTACAGTAGACATTGGAGTCATTCATCCTCTTGCACAACTACTGTTCCATTGTGAAGCAAGGGTTAGTTTACCTAATGCACTACCTCATAAGGAAACAATCAACCTAGGTGAAGCATAGGAGAATTTTTGCAACATAGCAAGGCCACCCGAGGATAATTGGTCGCGTCTACAGGCGGCTCTTTCCAAGCTCTGACTCTATCACCTAGTGAATGGCCCTTTGGTCTATAAACCAGAGAAATTTTGGGTTCTCTATTCCTCAAGTGAAACACCAATAGTAGTCACCAAAATATATGAATAAATATTCAATAAGCTCCTTTCGGGTATATCTTTGCTCTAAGTATCGGCTCGTGCATCGCAAAGTTGCCTCCTCGGCCTTTTGTCAAAGTTTGCAGCTCCCTCCACATGTCTTCTCTATGCTCCCCAAAGGTTTCCTTTCCTTCACATTTCAGAAACCCTCACTATGCTTCAATGTGTTGTAGCTGCGGGGTGATCCCACAATAGTGGTTTACAATTTTTGGCCAAACTAGACATTGAAATTATTATTTTTAACCAAATCTTCACTTTTGGGCACCTATAGTAGCTAAACCATGAGGAATTTGAAGATGTTGCAAATTAGAGTTTCATGAAATTTTGTTTGTAGATTCTAAATATATATTTTTTTTTAAAATTGGAATAAGATTGCAGTTCTTTTTCCATCTCCCTCAAATTTTTTTTTCAAGAAAACAACATTTTTAAAAAGTGACGCTCACCGTATAACCCATAATTTTTTTTCCATGAAGGATAAAATCCTAATTCTTTCAAATTTAGATTTGTAACTCTGATATCTAGTGCTTCCACTTGGTTAGATAGTTTTTTATTGAATATTTTTTCTTTCATCAAGTTTTGAATTCAAACCAATTAGAATTCATATATAGTGCAATCGTATAACGCTTAACTTTTTTTGTATGTATTGAAATTCAATTTTATTTCTTTTGTTGAATCAAGGATTTCAATATCTGGTGCACTCATATTTTTCAATTTTTTTAATTGATAATCTACTATTTTTCCACATGTGTAGAACAAAGAGCTTGATTTTTAGTGAAAAACCTACATTCACAAGAAATAAAAAAATAAATATAATAATCAAATTTAATTTAATTAAAATTATACTTTTTTGGAAGCTTATAATAATGACTACATACTTAAAAAAAATAAAATTAAATGAATTTATTTGATCCCCCAAAAGGTAAATCAAAAGTGGTTTTTTATCAACATTTTGATAGGTGTAAAGGAGACTCCATTATAGGTATGGTTTAAAACTAGTGGGGTTCTATCCAAGGGGGCTTGGTCTAAGGTAGTTTGATAAAACCCTCTTCAATTGGAATCCTTTAAATGGAACTTTTCAGTTCTTAAATCATTATATTTTCTAAAAATATGTGATTTCAACAAAAATCAAGATCTCCTAGAAAGTGTAAACCACTATTGTGGCAACACCATGTGGGCCATTTTGATCATTCCTTTTTTGCTTCCTCATTGGGCCTCGCTGAAGTGCCACATATCTCTCATTCCCAAAGAATTTTGGTAGGCCCCACGGTCAGTGTTTACGATGCACTTTTGCTGCATGTCTGCTCTACATAGGCTTTCAACAAAAGGATGAAATAACAACCATGGGCAGTGAAATGCTGCCACGTGTCTCTTTTGTGCACACTACTTCAGTGCTGAGGATAAAGTGAACCACAAGCTACAATTTTTTTGATGTGTTTTAACCGCCTACCTCAAAGGGTGACACTTGTCTCTATGAGGCTTTGCTGGACCACTGCCATCATTTGCAGAGGATGCACCTGGACCAGAGTGACCAAATGCTTTGGCTTGGGGTCTTTCTATTACAACAACCGAAATGATCTTCAATTCGACATCATTGCTAGGGATTTTCAAATCTTTTCTGTTATTGTTCTCCAAGGTGGTGGGAGTTTTCAACTATATATACTTCTCTTTGTTTTGAGGGAAGGGTTTGTATTTTGAAGGAACATTGATTTTAGGAAAAGACACCAGGCCTTTATTACTATTTTTTTTTATTGCTAAATACTTTCAGACTATGCCAATTGTTCGACCTTTCTGTTCTTTTATGCTATTTGATTAAACTTTAAACTATGTTGCTATTGTCTAGATATTTCACTTGAGAACTTCTATATATATTGAATGAAATTTTGTTGACCTAGATCATGTCTTATGACTCTTCTCAGTAGTAGGAATGTATGAAATGTTATTTTATGTCAATGAATGGATTATCTATACTTTAATATTTTAGTTTCTTCCTTTCTGGAGCATTAAAAATACCAATCGAGCCCTTAGATCTATGATTTATCATGCGTATCATTTAGTCTTGGTTCATTTCCTTAGGTTAGACTTTATTTTATTATATTTGTTTTCTTTTCCCTTTCCAAACCCCCATTATAAAAGAAGTTGGCTTCTCTAAAAATTCAAAGGTCACTCAGTTTAGTGCAAAAGGTCCCCCATAAACTGAGTTTCCCATAAGACACTGTTACCTTGTCAAATTTTGGCATCAACAAAAACTAAGGATCAAATTGAGGAAAGACAAAAAGTGGTCATATTTTTGTTATAAAAATATAACATAACATTAGATGTGTTTCAAATCATTGTTTCAATACGAGGCCTAATGGCAAAGCAGGAGCAAACAGGCATAGGCAAGAAGAGGAGTTGCTTAGGTAGTTTGAAATCTATAGACAAAGAGGGTGATGGGAGTGGAGATGATGAAAAAGTTGTGGCTTCCTTCCTTCTTGAGATCCTCTAGCCTCTTTTCCTTGCGATGGATGGTTTTCTAGGCTTGGGAAACTAAGCTTTTGTGGTTTTTTTCATTTTTCTTTGGGATCTCCCTTGCTCTATCTTGCACCAACCAGAGTTCTCTATTGGAGTTATATCTAATGTGCTATTTCGTGTTGAGCTAGGAATGGGAGGATCTTCTCTTGGCTTGTAGAAGCCCTTCCTCTCTTCTGAGATTCTTGGGTTGCTTGTCCATAGAGATTTTTTGGGTGTGGGAGGGAAGATGCATAGCATTTGGAGCATGCTATGCTTTTGGTTTGGCTTCTCATGTGTTGGCTAAGTATTGGATTCCTATAGCATGGTGCTTATTGGGGAGCTTTGGGGTTTCTCTTATTGGCTTTGTTTCAATGGTGCCTACCAAAAGAAGGGTTTGCTTGGCTTCACTAGCTATTTTGGATAAGCCTTGGTTATTGGAGGTGTGGCACATGCTTGTGTTGTAGGGCTCTTGGATTCTGTTTTTGTTTCTTGGGCTCTCTTTTAGAGCTTTTGGGTACCCATTGTGGGGCCTCTCTACTGCTGAGGAAAGCATTTTTCAAGATGAAGTTTCAGTGGTGCCTATTGGAAGTGGGGTTTATTTGGCTTCTTGTGTTCTTCTTGGGCTCTCTTTCAAATATTTTGGGTACCATTTGTGGTTGTCTTGGCTATCTTTCTCAAAGGGGGTTATCATTTTCTCTTGGGTCTGGGCTCTCTCTTGGAGGAGCTCTCTATTTTTGGGTCTGACTTGGAAGTTGGGCAGTGTTTTGAGCTAGTGGAGTAGACTGCTTTTCCTTCTCACTCCTCTAGAGTTTTGTGCTAGTTTGGTTGTGGTCAATCTCTTGAAACTCCTTCGTGCTCAACCAAAGGATGGTGTGTCTCCCCAATCTTTTGGAGCTTTGGCTTTCTTCCATTCCCTATGCACTGTCTTCTTTAGTGGTGAAAACAACTATTGATGGTCAAGAGTCATTTCCTATTGAGTTGGAGGTGGGTGTGTTGGAAGTGGTTGGAAGTCCTCTTTTTTGGTTTCCTCTAGTGGCGTTCCTATTGAGGTGGAGTCTGAGGTTGTTGGAGAGGTGTGCTTTTGGTTTTCTGGGTTTTCACTGCATCCTCTCCTATAGAGGGGAGCTCTTCCCTCTTGAGGTGGATTTGGAATTGGTTTGTGGTGCATTTGGGAGTTTCAAGGGGTTCTCCTTTTGTGTGCTAGTTTTTTCGATTATGGGTTGGGTTTAATGGTTTCTTTTACCATTAAATTTCATGTTCTTTTGTTGGGCTTTATTTTGTTGATTCTATGCAGATGGTTGGCTGCAACTGTGTTGCTTTATTGCCTAACTATTTCAAGTGGCTATTACTATCAAAACTTGGTTGATGCAACCTTGTTGCATGGTTTCCTAAATGTTCTGGGTGCTTATGTGTAGAATATATTCTTTGGCTCAGTGGGGTCTCCCATGAGTGGAAGCCTTGTTGATGTTTGTGGTGCCTACTAAAACTAGGTTGTTTAAGGGTCTCAGGCCCATGCGTGTTTGTAAGATACAACATGCATAGTCATTTTTATCTTTAGAGGCGATTGTGGGATTGTTGTTGGTTTATGATGTATTTTATTTGTAGCATGCCTTTCTTTGTATTGGGTTTTGGGCCCCATCAAAACCCGTATTTTATCTCTAATAAAAAACATTAGATGTGCTTCTTAAAATGTTGAATTTTTTAGCATTTCACAAATCCTCTCAATGAAAAGTTAGCTAACATCATGTAGTTTATGTTTTTCTTACAAAAAATAATAAAGATATAATTAGTTACTAATTTTTAAATTGGACATTTCTTAAAATAAAAATTAATTGTGCTCCCCCATTAATTTTTTAAAAATTAATTAAATTTTACTTTTTTGAATGTGCATAAAATGGAGTATAGAATACAAAAATATAATTTTTAATTTTTTTTCACAAATGGATTGAAAATGATATCAAAAATCCCCCACTAATGAGGTCTCTAGCATTCAAGCTAAGGCAGTTGTTGCTCTAGCAACCACTAGATGTGGGTTGGGCCAAACTTAACTTCAATGGTGCCTCTAGAGGCAACCTCAACCCCTTGGGTACAGACAATATTCTACAAAATTGCAAAGAAGGGATAGTGAAGGAACCCAAAGTTCACCTCCTAAAAAGAAAAAATAATATCATTGAATTGAGTGCCTTCCACTATGGTTTGGAATAGGAAGTTAAGGAAAATTAAAGAGGTTGGTTATCAAGGGGGACTCCCAAATTATTATCAATGCCTTAGAAAAGAGAGGAATTATGAATTGAAAACTTAATAAATCCCTTGTAGGTTTCCTCAAGCTCCTTTGAGGCTTTGATGATTGAAAAATATAACATATCTATCGGGAGGGAAACAAAGAAGTTGATGTAGTGGCTAATGAGGCTATTGATGACATCATTTCTACCTGCGACATCACCTATCATTATGCCCAAGGTAGTTAGTTGAGAGAAATTGAAATTTCCCATGTCTCTCTTGGATGACAAGTGTGTGCTTAGCATATTTCACATGGCAAGGTGGTGGTTCAATACTATGTGGGTGAGTTGGCTTGTGCAACAAGTTCATCATAAATAAACTCAAAGCATGAGAAGAATAGTTGCAATGGGTGGTGGGATTTGGTGGAGATTTTCTCCCTATGTGGGGCATGGGATGGTGTGGCCATTGCCTATATATTTATGATCAGGTATTAAGCCAACCACTGGTCTTGTTAGTTGTCTATGGTGCTTGACGAAGATAGATACTCCCATCTAGCACTCATTTGCATTATAGATTGCATTTTTGGGTAATAAATTTTATTAGTAGTTGAAGGTGGTGATGAAGGACTTCAATGGTAAGTTGTTGAAGGTAGTGAAGATGATTTTTGGTGCAATTTTTGGTGGACGAAAAAAGATATTAGGTCAATACTAATATCACATCTTGATTTGTGACCTCCCACCTAAATATTGGCGAGCTCAAGGAAATGGTGCTAGAGATGTCCTACACACTTTTCAAGAAACATAACCTAGGCAGTTGGAGGATTTTTTGAGGGTGGATTGCTATGGTGTTAGTGTCCTATGGACAAAGGATATAAAAATGGTGCTTGAGAGAAGGTTTCATGTTGTAATCACTTCCCTTCCTCAGCACCAAGACCCTAATACAACACAAGGTGATTGTTGAGAAGGAGAGCCAATACTTGAAGAATATCAACAACTTGGATCCAAATGAGGATTTCAAATGGATAAGGGAGTTTGATGAAGCTTGTGGGGTGGAGATTTAAATTTTTATGTTCTTTGTGTTATGTGAATATTGCTAAGAAATATATACGTATACTTATTTTGGCTATGAGGTCATTGTTTTGTTTCGTCAGTCTTGATGTGACTATATTGGTGAAGAGGATGGGATTACATCACACGCATGCGAGTGCCCTATGATTTCCATAATTCTCTCTTCATGGTGTGTATGATTTATTATCTAGATACATGTACGACATATGCTTTGTTTGTAGGTTTGCAGGTACAGGACAACTACTTCACCTAGATTCATAGGTCTAAGTGTGTCCACTACCCAACAGTAATGTTGATTGGGAGATATTAATGGGTTTACCTAGTCAAACCTTTACCCTAGTACAGTGTGTCATCAGTCCATGTATTGGTCATATTCTTTATCCACATTTTCCTTGTTATTTTATTTATTGTGCGAGGTTTATTTCTGAGAATTAATTTATAAATGTTATGATTGGTTATTTAATTAATTTGGATTATTGATGTTGAGGCTTTATAATTGGTAAATTAATTAATTTAATTTATGTTATAAAGTGATTTTATTATTAGATTAAATTTGATTTGAAATAAATAAGTGTTATGCCTTGCATAACCACCCCATTTTACTTTGGAATAAAATGGGTCCCCCTCATTTTGTTGTTTTTTTTATCGCTTCCTTTGGTTCTTTGGTTGGGACTTAGAAGTTATTTTTTTCTCCAAAGTCTCTGTTGTTCTGTCAGAGCCGGGTCTGGGTTTGAATCTGAACTCTGAAACTTTTACGAGTTTCTGGTTTGGTTTTGATCCTGAATCTGACTCTGCCCTTCTATTTATTTCTTCTTTGGTTGGTCATTTTCCTTCTCTTCTGGCGGACACGAAATTAGGACCGAAATCGAACTCGGCATTTTTCCAAAGTTACTGTTGTTGTTCCCCTCCTGGTTCCGGTTCCATCGGTTTCCCTTTTTGTTTGTTATTTTTACTCTGACAGACGTGGAACCAAGATGAACTTGAACTTCAGAACTTTTCTAGGTTCCAAGTTCCGGTTCTGTCCCGGTCCCGGTTCCACCGGTCTCGTTTGTTTGTTTTCTCTTTTGTTCTTTCCTTTAGTCATGGGCTTTGTCTTTTCTTCCTTTTCTTTGTTTGTTCATCATTCTTTTGAGTGTTGTCGGAGGTGGGGTTAGAATGAAATCTGGACTTGAAATTTGCAAAAGTTTAGTGCTGGATTTGGTTCCGTTTCCCCATTGTGGTTCGCCCGTGATCGGTTTTTGTTTTGGTCCCACTTGTGTATGTTTTCCTTGTTTGTTTTTTTGGTCTCTTTTCCAGGGCCGGGTTTGGGAAGGATTGAGGATATGGAGTTGTTATCAATTTCACTTTCCTCATCTAGTCCCAACTCCGCCCCCGCCCTACTGTGGTCCTGGTTACTTTTCTTTTTGCGGACGCGTAGCCAGAATGTGGGTTGTGCATGGAAAAGATGGTTATTTCCCTATTTCATTCCCATTCTGACTCCGGTCCCAGTTCCATTTTATTTTGCTTCCGCCTCCACAGGAGTTGGGTTTATTTTGCTAAAAGTTGAAGGCATACTAAGGTAATATAAAGATTGGATGAAATGATTAAATGATATATTTGAGAACTAATGCAGGAATTTGTTTTACATGATTTAATTATGCATCTGAGGCTATTTCTCAAGGTAGCGTCGTGGAAGGGGTGACCTTCAGGGAGAAGTCTTCCTGACAGATGAAAGTCTCAGTCACACGACGATGATATCGACATAAGCTCTTGCCGACTAGCAATGGTCTCACCGACATGTTTTCTCCCCTTGGTGTAATGGAATGCACTCGATGAAAGGTCTTGCTAAACTAGGGATGTCTCAGCAAAAGGGGTGTGAGTTCAGGGTGAGGTGTTACCCACATGGGTGAGCTCACCAAAGAAAGAAAAACTTGCCATGACCTTCTGCTGATTGAAAGAGTCTTGCCGAAAGGAAAAGGGGCTCGAGCTCGGAGAATAAGAATGAGATCGGGGAGACTCCGAGTGAAGGATTTGCACTCAGCATGATGTCTTGCCGACAAGTGAGGTCTCAATGATGGAAAAGGATATTGGTGTGACTAATGGAACTCGCTGTGACCTCTGGCTGACAACGATAGTCTGAGCAACTATCTTTGACATTGGTGTAACTTTTTCCACTAGCTATGAAGTCTCACCGACAGACATTTGCTACACCAATAGCTATGAGAAAGGTATAATCGCATCAGGGAGACACGATGAGTGTGTCATCGACATGTGGTTTTGCTTGAAAAACCTTTGATCACCCAAGAATCTTGTGTGGCATATGTTTAACCAATCAGGAGGAGCTAAGAGGGCAGACTGGCAATAGTTTGACTGATTGACTACCCCTGTGAAGAAGATCAACATAATGTAAACTACATGGACTCATTCTGAGATCAAAAGTCGGTGGAACACCTTGATAAACAGTGGTGTGAGGATCTAGTGGAAAGTCTGATGTTGCCTCTAGAAGATGGTCAATAGGCAGAAAAGTATAAAGCATGAAGGAGGCCAGAAGAAGGAAGAAGCTGTCAGTCTCAGGATAACTGTGTGGTTTACTGGCAAGGAGGTAGATCGGTATTAATGGAAATGCTTTAGAGAATTCAAAGCAGCTCCACCAGGGATTTCGAAGATGGACACAGATACCAGGAGTAAATTTTGTAGCTGCAAAGGATATGAGATCATCCCAAAAACAATATTTCAACAACATGGACAACAGGGATACACATTTAATGTAGAACCAACTTTATCCAAAAGATCTGAGGGCCGACCCTTCTAGGGTGAGATATTTTGTAAACCCTAAAATAGAGGCTAGCACATTCCTTGTTGTACATTCTGTATATATGGCATTTCGCCTCTTTGGAGAGGGGGGTTAGAAGTTAGAAGAAATAGAGACAATTAGAGGAGATAATAGGGTAGATAGGTCTAGAGATAGATTTTCAAGAGTAGGAATTTTCTGAAGGATAGAGGAGACAGAGCTGCATCCTAATTCTTTGTAATAGGAGTTTCTTTTGTCTTCTTATTTAGGAGTTAGATTCAGCATAGACAGTAATGTATCTTTCTAGTTTTCGTAATATAGATGGAAACAATTTGGAGTCATGGATCTTCTGTACACTGGTGATTGTGCCAGATTTGTAAATGTTGCTTATCTGTTCACTAACAGTAGAAGCAACCAGATTAAAAGATACTTTAGACTGTGTTCCTGAATAGTGTTTGTCTGGAGTTAATCATTTGATTTGAGAGGCTTTCAAGGAATGAAGTTTGATTCTATGTTTTTGTTTAAATGGTAACTTGCAATCTGTTATTGAAATTAGCACTGTGAATGAATGAAATTGTGTGTTAATCACAAGTTAATTTTGTTCTACAGTTTTAGTTAGGAATTCCTTGAAAGGTAACAAGTCTGGTTAAGTTTGATGAATTAACATTCTTTTTTGTTCAAAAGCTCTGATCCATCTTTTTCTGTTTCTTTGAAAACCTTGGTTAGAGTAGGTTTAAGTTTATGTTTGATCTCATAACTATCTAGAAGCTCAACACTAGTAGGCCCCTTGAACATTATAGTTCACATCAACCACTGAGTGAAATCAACATAGTTGAGAACCAAATACAAAGACCTTGGGAGCTAGGATATCTAGGTGATCATCTTTCTCTTTCAGGAGAACAAGATAGTAATATTTTATTTAACTATTGTTGTGACACTTGGACCATCAACAGAAGCTGGCGCTAGAAGGAGGGCCCCCTTGAGTAATTTTGGATTGTTATGAGTTGGAGTGGGTCAGATCTTGGAAAACCCACCTCTAATGGGTAGCCCTTTGTATACACCAAGAATTTCCCATGAAATCCCTAGTCATATGTATGATAGGCTTCCTTTATTTTTCCCTAAAATTGGGAAAAATGCTTCTAAACATGTCGAAGCTGGCAGGCATATATTCATTTTTCTCCAGATTCAGCATCAGGATATCATCTACTAGTTATTTGTCAAAACACTTCAAGGTACAACAAGGCAATGGTATGATAATATTTCACCAAATTCTATTTGTTCATGGATATTGTGTATATGTTAATTTGTTAATCTAATTGAAAACAAAAACACAATTAACAGAACTTTAAACTAAAGAAAGCTGAAATAAAATTAAATATAAAAGAGAATTCTTCAGAAGCGTTCTGTCTTTCTCTATCTCCAGAGATTGGTTCAAAGCTGCTGCTCTTAGATTGTGTAGGCTCAGCTTCTCCAAATGGTTGTCTACATAATGAGTATGCAAATGAAAATATCTATCCTATATACTGGTAAGAGTGAGAATGTTGACGGATATGGACAGGGGCTGTGGATTATGCACAGGGGTAACGGATTATGGATGCCATGATATGCTATGCTACTATTGCTATGCTATGAAAATATTGTGAATGCTATGAATGCTATGAATGCTTATACTACTTGCAATTTGACTATAATTTTCTTGCTTAAAACTTCTATCCCATTTGAAGTACCCGACAGTCTTATTTATAGTTTTTCTTAGGCACAATCCTGACTGGCAAAGATCAACGGCTGTGAGGTTGTCTGGTAAGTTTGAATGGTGAGAGATGGAGAGGTTGAGAAGAAAATGGAAGAGGTTGAGAAGTTGGAGAGAAGGATGGATTCCTGTCTTCAACCCACGAGAACAAGCCTGCACAGAAACATAGAAAATTAATTTTTCTGTTTTGGCAGTTTGTTTCACGGGTGTTGAAGATAATCCCCAAATTAATTAAATAAATAAATTTATTTAATTTCATTGATTAAATTTGATTTTTGATTTTTAGGACTATAGAAGTTTTAATTAAATATTTTGAAATATTTAATTGTGATGTAACTTTAGAAGAATCAATTAAATATTTTGAGATATTTAATTGTGAATGATATTAGAAGAATTTAATTAAATATTTTGAGATATTTAATTATGAATGATATTAGAAGAATTTAATTAAATATTTTGAGATATTTAATTGTGAATAATATTTAGAAGATTTAATTAGAAAAGAAGAATATTTAATCTTTATTTGAATAAAATATCCAAGCCAAGATTATTGATAATTAATATAAATAAATCGTAATGTTTATTTAATTAATTAAGAAATGAATAAGAAAAGATGATTAAAATGAAAGAATGAACAAATATAAATAAATTATTTAAATTTATTTATACGTAGATGAAATTCAAAGATTTAATTAAATATTAAAAATATTTAATTAATTACCAGACAATGTGATGTGACCATTTTTAGGTGTATACATTTTGCCCCTCTTTGAAGTGATGTGTTTTACACATTGCTTCAAAGAATTTTGAAATTTGCCCCAGATATTGACTGTCGAATATTGATAGGTATATGCCCCCTCGAACGATGAATTGATAATATTTTGAATTTTTGTTAATTATTTTTTTTATTTTTGAATTTTATGATTTCAAAAATGTCGATTCATCGTTCGAACATAATGATGTGAAGAAACTGACTTGGAGAGATATAAAATGTCAAAAATTGCCCCTGCTCTGTTAAAATGTGATAAAATGCCCCAATTTTACCATTATATAGGTTAAAAATGTCATTTTCCATGTCATTTTCCATTTTAACCTAGTAAAATTTGGAAATTTTGAGCTCTGGATTGAGAAAGATGGCACTTCCTGTTCACCAACACCATTTCGAGCGCATTTGATGACATCAACGGCTAGCACACTACAGACCCCCGGTATGTACCCCATGAAAATCCTGCATTTTGAAAATTTTCCATTTGAAGCACGCTTTTCAATGTTTTGTTTGCAAAATTTGGTGTTTTAGCGCCCTTAAGGTTTTTCGTAGTGCTTTTAACAATTTCTGTAGCGCATTTGATAGATTCTAGAGCACTCTTGATATTTTCTGTAGTGCTTATGATCCTGTAGCGCCCTTGATGAATTCTGTAGCGCCCGTGATTAGTTCTGTAGCGCCCTTGATATTGTAGCGCATATAGGGATTTCTATAGCGCCCTTGATGTTTTCTGTAGCGCCTTTGATTAACTATTGTTGTGAGTGATAAATTTGTTCCCAAAGTTGTTGGAAAACAAATAAGAACTGATAGATTTGTTTTTAAAGTTGTTAAAAAAAAATGTGATTATGATTATCTGCCTTCCATGATGATGAAAAAAAAATAGTTTTGATTGATGTGTTTATTTCTAAAGTTGTTAAAAATAAACATGATGTTGATTATCTGCTTTCCATGAAAATGAAAAACAAATATTTTGATATTTAGATTTGATTGATAAATCATGATGATTTGATACTGATTTGGCATTGATGATGTGTCAACAGGAGAGATTGGGCGTATTGCAGTCACGGGAGGCATTTTCGAGTACATGGACATTGATTCCACAGTTGTTACAGTCAGACCGAGATGTGATTGAGGCCTGTGGACTGAGGTCATTGCTTGATATGCCTGAGGTTCGCCTCAACAAGGCTTTATTGACAACACTCGCTAAGCGGTGGCATAGTGACACCAACACATTTCATTTACCGACCAGAGAGATTATAGTGACCCCTGAGGACGTATATCGCATCCTGAGGATCCCAGTGATGGGGGAGATGGTGGTATTTGATAGCTGAGAGGTTGGAGGCACTGATGCTTTGAGGAGGATTTTTCGAGATGATCAGATTGCCAGATATTTTATCCCATGGGGCAAGATGATAGATACATATCCACCTTTACCATCTGTACTGGTAGGATTCATTGGAGGTGTGTTGTGCCCCGACCATAGGTCGAAGGGGTTCGCGATCGGATGGGGTCGTGTGCTAGAGAGTATGGTGATGCATGGGACACGGTATGCGTGGGGTACATGCATGCTTGCTCACTTGTATGATGAGTTACATCATATTGTGTATGGTAGAGGCCAGAGTTTTGCTGTTGGTTGCTCATTATTACAGATATGGGCATGGGAGCACTTTTCTATTTTGCGACCATTAACTCGAGGACAGCGACCAGCTGGTCGATCGTATAGATGGAGATATGCCAACATTATTGCTCAGCCAAGACTGGGAAAACTAGATCATTGGCAACATCTCTTGGATGGTCTGGATACAGTATGCTGGCGGCCATATTTAGATTGTGAGGCATGGCCAGAGGATGCGAGGGAGATGTCATTCATGTGTACATCCAAATTTTTGATTGGGCATACTCCATGGATCATTGAGAGATTTCTTGCTGGATGAGTATGTCGGCAGTTTGGACGGATTCAGGGTATGCCTGTAGGTTCGGCCATTTATGCACGGCGACAGCCAGAGCTTGCAGTATGGGGTCCACGGATTTCCTATGAGACAGCGGTGGCAGAGTTCACCAGTTTAGGAGCGGTGATGTGGGATTACCGAGTTGATGTTCTTGATGCAGGGACAACACTAGAGTATAGCCAGTATATCCTAGAGCATCCTACACCACGTATGTTTGATCTTGATGAGCCTATTATTCCTGTTGCTGCACAAAGACGACGACAGAGAGATTCGGCTTCAGAGGGCAGTGATGATGATGAGAGTGGAGGAGATGATGAATCAGAGGGAGATGATGGTGGTGATGGTAGGGGTGGTGATAGGGGTGGCAGGAGAGATGGTAGGAGAGGTAGAGGGGGACCATGGATGAGACACACAGATCCATCTCCTTTAGTAGATCCAGCAGTATTAGGTCAGATATCCTCTCTGTAGAGTATAATACAGAGTTTACAGACTCAGTTAGCACAGGCACAGGCCTTGATTACATAGTTGCAGGGACAGTTGATTTTAGTTACTGTTGAGAGAGATGCAGCCAGACAGCAGGGTGAGCAGGCCATTACTTTGGCGGACAGTTTACAGAGAGTAGCAACCAGCACCCTACCTGGTGACATGATGAGAGAGGTTACTAGAGCCACTCGGGAGGCTGAGTTTTACAGGACCAGATATCATGATGTTGTTCCACTTGAGTGGAGGGAGAGTTATACTCGGTCACGGTCTACGCATAGTCACACTCATACTACTAGTAGAGGTGTCACACAACCATTACCTCCAGGAGGGCCATCAGGGACAGGCGGAGCAGATCCATCAGGGGTAGGTGGTATAGGTCCATCAGGGGCAGGTGGTACAGGTCCCAGACCAGCTCCATCAAAGGATAGCAATGCCTAGTGCATTGTAGATGATGTTTTTGTGATACTCTTTCGAGATATTTGTATACACCCTGAGATGATCATTTTTGATGATGTTATATCATATATAGTTGACATCCTTGTATATTTTGACATTCATTTTTGAGATATATGAAATGCAACGATGATTTATGATGAGATAAATGTGTCTATTTTCTTATATGCATGATATGTTATGATATAATGGTTTCCCTATTTATACATGTTTATGATGTATGCATGATATATGAGATGAGATGAACTCTATTTAATGAATGATTATATGAATATAATGTACAATACAATTTATACATGTGAATGAATGTTTACGTATGCATGCGTTATTTTTATGATTTTTTAATGCAAATATGTATGAAATGATGTATGAAATGTTGTTTTTCGAATGTCAAAACATACTCAGTCATGTATACGAAAAGATATGAACCATTTGATACTTTGCCAGCTTTTTGAGAAATCTATGAATGCAAAATGCAATTTCTAACATGAATGCAATCTATACTAACCATGCAGGATATCCATACAATATTTCCATTTGGAGAACTTATTTGTGCTTTTTGTATCATCATAGAGCATTGAAATGTTGAAAGTTAATACAAGCATCAAAGGGTATGTTAGCACCAGTGATGACCTGAGTATTGCTTTCATGATTTTTGATATAGCAAGTTAATACAAGCATCTAGGTATAATTAAACCGAGATGATCTGAGTATTGCTTGCATAAACAAACAAGAGTTAACCTGTTTTCCATGCAAATTCAAAAATGTCATCAATGATTCGTGATAGAGCATGTCTCGCGACCAATTTGCATAGTACTAATGATTTCCTCACAAACAATAGATAAATAAAAATCATACTCCTTCCTTGCTTTTCTAGTTCAGTACATCATTTAATTGCTCCAGAGATATGATAGAAAAATCAAACAACCATTCAAATTTTGCTTAAAGTATTTCAAACATTTATTCAGATTAAGATCATCCAATTTGGTTATCATCATTGATGTCTTGCTTTGACATTTATGTGGAATATGTTGTTTTGATGTCCATTGGCATTGAATAAGCATGTTGTGGTTGATTTGATATAACAATGTTTGTTGTATTTTGACAAATCATTTTGTGTTTGTTTGTGATGTTCTAAAAGCTTGTTGCCCCTCTCTTGTTTAGTCTATGTTTCTGCATTTTTCCCCCAGTGTAAACATAACCTAAAGATGAAAGATATGTACAAATTTCATCAAGCCATGATGAAACATAAGGATCCATGTTCATATGATATGGATATAAAAGATATATATAGAGGATAGATATGGATGGATAATGCCAAAAGTGAAAACAAGAAATAATATAATGGATGGAGGAGCCTATTTTAATCACAAGTAGCGCCTGTTTGCCAGGTTTTCACCACTTGCTTTTATTGCACTTTTTGATTTTTTTTCATTTTTTCAGGACTTTTTATGATTTTTTTTTTTTTTAAAACTTCTTATGATTTTTTTTTATTTTTTTCAAGACTTTTTTAGACATTGAAATTCTTCAGATGAATGCTATTGATTGGATCTTCAAACAGGTCCCCTTCTAACGTGGATAATTGATATGCACCAGAACTGTATGCTGCAATGATGACAAATGGACCAAGCCAATTAGGTTCAAATTTCCCTTTCTTTTCTCTGTCTTGCTGATTACGTGGATTTTCTCTCAAGACTAAGTCACCCACTTGAAATGTCTGTGGTTTAACTCTGTGATTGTAACTACGAGACATAATCTGTTGATAACCCTTCAAGTGATCTGCTGCATGTTAACGTCTTTCATCTAACAATTCTAGCTCTTGGAGGCGAGAAACTCTGTAGTCTTCATCACTTATCAATCCTTTAAGTGAGACCCTAAGTGAAGGTATTTCAACTTCCAGTGGTAAGATTGCTTATGCTCCATAGACCAAGGCATATGGTGTAGCTCCTGTTGGTGTGCGAATACTGGTTCTGTATGCCCACAAAGTTGGATTTAATTGGACATGCCAATCACGACCGGCATCATTTACTGTCTTCTTCAAGATCTTCAAGATGGTTTTGTTGGAAGCTTCTGCTTGACCATTACCCTATGGATAATAAGGTGTAGAGAACCTGTGTTGGATGTGAAATCTTTCACAAAGTTCATCCACATCTTGATTCTTGAAAGGCCTTCCATTATCAGTGATGATAGAAATAGGAATTCCATATCGACAAATGATATAATTCAGGATAAATGAAGATATTTGTTTACCAGTCACTATTGTCAAAGGAACAGCTTCAATCCATTTTGTAAAATACTCCATGGCTATAATGATAAATTTATGGCCATTGGATGATGAAGGATGAATTTTTCCAACAAGATCTAATCCCCACTGAGAAAAAGGCCATATCAGAGTGAAAGGTTGCAGTTCTTGTGCAGGTGCATGAATAAGATTCCCGTGAATCTGACATTTAGAACACTTATTGACAAAAGTAAAAGAATCTTTCTCCATGGTAGGCCAATAGTATCCCATTCTGACAAGTTTCTTGGCTAAGGTCAAACCACTCAAATGAGTTCCACAAATACCACCATGAACCTCTTGTAAGGCATTTTCAGATTCGTCACGTTCAAGACATCTAAGGAGTGTACCATCAAGACCATGTCGGTAAAGGATATCGACGATCAATATATAACATGATGATTGGCGGATGAAATTCCTGTTTTGGTTGCGGGATAAATCCAGAGGTAAGATGTTATTTTTCAAATAGGTATAGGTCTTGCCATATAAAGATGAATCAGAACTAGTTAAATGATATATGACTTGGGTCTCAGGATTATCATAGGCGGGAGAAAACAATTGTTCCACCAAGAATTCATACTTAGTTTGATCTTTTGATAGTTGTAATAAGGAAGCAATGGTAGCCATTGCATCTGCAGCTTTATTATCAATCCTTGATATTTGTGAAAACTTGATTGACACAAAATACTTTTTATAATCATCCACCAAGTTCTTGTAAGGTAGCAACTTATCATATTTAGTTTGATAATCATCATTAATTTGATTAATGACAAGTTGTGAATCACCATAGACCTAGAGCTCTGTAATCCACCATTCCAATGCTATTTTCAATGCTATGAGCAATGCCTCATATTTAGCTATGTTATTTGTGCAAGGAAACATCAACTGATATGATCGTGAAATGGTATGTCCTTCAGATGTAACAAAGAGAATCCCTGCCCCCGAGCCATATTGTGTATAAGATCCATCAAAATACAATGTCCATGATTTATGAATTGTTTCCGTGAAGACATCTGCATCAAGAAACTCAATATGCATTGGAATTTCTTCTTGTAAAGGTGGTTCAGCTAACTGATCTGCAATGACCTATCCTTTAATAGCTTTTCGATCTACATAGTGAATGTCAAACTCACTTATTACCCATTTTGCAAGTCTCCCTGTTAAAGTAGCTCTGCTTAATAAGTATTTTAATGGATCAATCTTAGTTATCAGCTTAACTGTATGAGCCAATATATAGTGTCGCAACTTTTGAGAAGCAAACACCACTGCAAGGCAAGCTTTTTCTATGAAAGTGTAGTTCAATTCATGAGTTGTTAGAGTTCTGTTGATATAGTATATAGCCCTTTCTTTTCCTGTAGAATCTTCTTGTGCTAGCAATGCTCCCAAGGATATGTCTATTGCTGAAATATAGAGTATGAGTGGCTCTCCTGGAATAGGTGGAATTAAAACGGGTGGGTGCATAAGATATTGCTTGATCTGATTGAATGTTGTTTCACATTTGTCTTCCCATTTGAATGGAACATTTTTATGCAATAAATGTGTAAATGGTAAGCTTTTGTCTGCCAGTTGAGCTATAAACCGCCTGATGGACTGTAATCGCCCTTGCAATGATCGAAGTTGACTGATATTTCGTGGTGGCGGCATGTCCATTATTGCTTGTACTTTTTCTGGATCAACCTCTATGCCCTTTGCTGAAACAATGTATCCTAGGAGTTTTCCAGATGTAACATCGAAGACAAATTTCTTTGGATTAATTTGAACATTGAACTTCTCCATTCTGGTAAATATTTTTGATAAGATTTCCAAGTGTTCTTCTTGTGTGTGAGATTTGGCAAGTAAATCATCAACATAGTCTTCCATAAATGTGTGCATCATGTCATGAAAAATTGTTGTCATTGCTCTTTGATAAGTAGCTCCGGCATTCTTTAACCCAAATGGCATTACATTCCAGCAATAGGTACCCCAAGGGCATGTGAACGCTGTTTTGTCTTGATCCTCTGGTGCAATTTTTTATTTGGTTGTATCCCGAAAATCCATCCATTAATGAATACATTGCATGGCCAACAGTTAAATCAACAATCATATCTATGTTGGGCAAAGGAAAGTCATCTTTGGGACAAGACTTATTTAAATATCTGAAATCTGTACAAACTCTGATCCTTCCATCTGGCTTTGAAATAGGTACAATATTGGAAATCCATTCTGCATAGTCAATAGTTTGAATGAATCCAACATCCAAAAGCTTCTTTAATTCTTCTTTGACTAGTAACGCAACATGTGGATGCATTTTTCTGAGCTTTTGCTTCACAGGTTTTGCCCCTACCTTGATAGATAAATGATGCACTATCAAATTAGGATCTAACCCTGCCATATCAGCATATGACCAAGCAAAGTTGATTTGATTCTCCTTCAAGAATTCCATGAATTTTAGGACTTCTTCAACTGTTAATGATGCTGCAATTTGCAAAATTTTTGGCTGCTTTGCTATACTTATATTGATTGATTATGTTGGTTCGATCAAAATAGAAGATCTTTCATGATAATTCTTGGGAAGAGTGTCAAGTTTCTCATCCTTCAATGCCTCAGAAAGGTTTTCACTATCGGATTCGCTCTTTATTTTTCTCTTGTTGTGATCTATCACTGCCATTTTTCGGTTTTCACCAATAGATACATCTTTTATTTCATTTATTTTGCAGCTAAGAGACTTGACACCCTCCTTATCAAAATCATGAGTATGAAATTCTTGGATGAAACAATTGTTTTCTTCATTAGAGGAACAAAGGAAATTTATAATGTCCTCATCATCATGGAATGTAGGGATATGGATAAGTGCGTCAATGTCCCAATCAATAAGTTCTGGATAAACTAAAGGCATGAGATCATTAGGTTGGGTAAGGTCTTGAATTGTCAAAGTCATGATGTGGCTATCATCTTCATGGTAGACAAGGTCTATGATGGTATTCTCCTGTTGATCATCAATTGCGTTAGAATCTGAATCATCCTCACTTGAGTCATGATCACTTTGTAAAACATAATCAAGTGGAGGCCTTGAACCTTCTCCTTGAATGAGAACAGGTGCATATTTATGTATGGTATCAACTTGTTTGTCTCTCCAAAATTCATCATTATAAATGGTATCCCATTCATATTCATTAGAATCAGTATCTGAACTATTTTGCAATTGAAAAATTGATTCATGAGGTTTATCTGACATTGATCCTTCTTCATGAGTTGATTGTGTTTGCTGTGAAGTAGAGTTTTCTTTATCTTTACCATATCCAAGTCTTGTTTTATCACTTGAATGCTTTGAAATAGGTTGAATTGGTTCCACGATTCCTTCTCTTCTTTTTCCTATAGGACCATTTCCTTCATAGCCCATTTTCTGCATGATAGCGTACCCCTTACCATATTGTTCTGTAGGTAACTTAATATGCAAGAGAGAGTCATCTTCATCTTTGTATAGCCAATTTAGGATGTCCCTATCTTCAGCTTCTTCTTCAGTGGTGTTAGCTCTAATGAATTTTCCGTCAAACTTTGTGACTGGCACAAAATTTTGGGATGTAGAAGCTGTTGCAATCTTTTGTTTTGATAAGGTTGGCTGACCATGTGACCTTGGAGAAGGAGGTAGGGTAGAAAGAGATAGTGATTATTCGCCAACTCCTTTGTCTTTAAAATTTAACTTAGTTTCAAGATTCTTTGTCAATTCTTGTAATTAGCCTTGTAGATTGGAAGAAGAAATAGCAAGAGCCTCCCTATTGTTTGGCACGAAAGCATCTTGAGTTGCTCGAAGATTTGAACAAGTTTGGGTACTATTGTAATCAGCTTGTATAGTTATTTCCTGTCCATCGTATGGAAATTTGATGCATTGATGATTCGTTGATGGTACAACGTGCATATCATGAATCCACGGACGACCCAAAAGTATGTTATAGGAAAGATCCCGATCTAGAACCTGACAAAATGTGTTCTTCACAATAGGTCCCACTCTAATAGGCAGTAATATTAATCCCTTAGAAGCTCTTTATTCATCATCATATGCCTTGATAGTTATTTTCCTTCGTGGATCAATAGAATTTTCTAAAATTCCCAAGGCATTTATTAGCTTTAAGGTACAAATGTTTAAACCGGCTCCTCCATCTATTAAGACACGTCTAATTCGGTGTTTATGGATCATGACTTCAAGATAAAGCGATGAATTATGTGGATGTGTCATGGAGGCATCATCTTTGTCGGAAAATGAAAGACAAGTGGGGGAAGACAAATGTCCCACCATGGCTTGAAATTTGTTTACATCCAAATCAGTATCAACAGTTGTGTTTACAAGAGCTTCTTCTAAAATATTCTTGTGTATGGGGGATATTTTGAGAAGTTCAAGGATGGAGATTTGAGCTGATGTTTTTCTCAATTGATCAACCAAATTATATTGATTTGGAGAAGGAATAGTTGTTTTAGATGAACTCCATTTTAAAACAACTTTTGCTTGTCCTCTCGTAGTCACATTAACCTGTTGATATTCTTGTTTTCCCTTGATTTTGATAACATTAACTCATTGATCATCAACATAGATGTGACGGATTATATTATCTTCAACATTATGTATGCTTTTGGCCTTGGTATCTGATGTTTCCCCCTTTTGATAGTTTGGTAAAGGATCTTTGAATGCTTGATGATCGTCATTGGTATGATGTCCTTCAATTGTAATGGTACCATTGTCAATTAAATCTTGTACTATATTTTTCAAAGCTTGACAATTATTCATCCTATGACCTTTACATTGATGATAATTGCAATAATACGAGTCATTCCATGATGGTGGTTTGACTTGTGGCTCATAATCTCTTTGTGGTGGTAAGGTAATAACCTTATTATCAAGAAGCTCCTTGAGAGCAGACTCAAGAGATTGACCCAAAGCAGTAAAATTCTGTTGATTTGAAAAGAATGGAGGTCTGGATGGATTTGATGTTTGGGTATTGCCAAGATTGCTATTACCACGATTTTGATTGGTCATGCTCTCTTGCTTGGAGATTTGTCCTTGTTGATTGTTGATTCCTTGTTGATTGGTTTGTGGAGCACTTGATAAATTAAAGACAGATGGTCTTGTTCGTAGATTATTTGCATCCACTATGCCATCATTGACAACATTTTTATTTCTATTCCAAAACATTATTTTATCGTTGTTATTTTGGTTTGATGTACTTGGATTATCAAGTTTTATCACTCCCCATTTAACCAAGGCCCCTTCAATGGTCATTGCCTTTTCAATCAACTTTTCAAAGTTATGAGGACAATGAAGATTAAGCCTGTAACTTAATTCTAGATCTAGGCTATTGATGAAGATATCCATCTTTTCCTTTTCAGGAATAGGACGGGAATATCATGCAAATAACCTTCTCCATCTTTGCAAAAATGTAGTGAAGGGTTCTCCTACTTTTTGTTTCACTTTACAAAGATCAAGCATTGTTATTTGATGTTGAATGTTGTAGGAGTATTGTGATATAACTGATTTATCAACTCCTCAAAGGTTTTGATGGGTGGAGTTATCTTAGAAAGCCACTCCATGGATTGTACACCTAGACTTCGTGGAAATAATCGCATCAAGTAGGTATCGTCATAGGCGAATTCCAGACTCATGTTTCGGAAATCCCTCACATGGTCAATGGGATCATTTTTTCCATTGTACCTATCATACTTAGGAATCTCACAATGTTTTGGAAATGGGATCATTTGAAGACTCCTATCAAATGGATAAGGAGATATGTCTTCCAAAACATACTTCTTTGTTGTACCCCCTTGCATTTCTTTTATTTGCCCTTGTAATTCTTTTATCTGTTGAGTAAGGGCACTAAAGTCAGTAGGAGGAGTTTCAGGATTCTGTTTAATCCCTTCTATGTCAAAATTGTGAGGTAACTTAGCTCCTTGATTAGCTAATGAAAGAAAATATCTTTCTTTGTTTCATTCTAAAATCCTTTCCATAAGAGTATGGAATTGAGGATCTTGCTCTGCTTCTTGAAGCTTCTCTTCCGTTAATTCGTCAAGATTAAATGTATCCTCTTCTTTTTCAGTATGGTCACCCATTTTGCTTGTAGTGGTTTCTCCCTCATCTTTTTCCATGTGTTTTTGAGATCTCGTGAAGACAGGCATAAGTTTTGTTCCAAATTTCTACTCACTTTTGATCAAAAGAGTGAAATAGTGCAATTATGTGATTTGAAAGTCAGGATAGAATGAAGATTCCATGACTTACAAAGGTTTCTAATCTTTAGCTTGTGTTGTTCCCTAATTGAAAGGATGAAAATCCTGTTGATGGGAATTTAAGCAAAAGATCTAGAAAACGATGAGTTTGCACTTTATGAAGTTTTGATCTTAGGTTTGTAAAAGGATGGATTTTTGTGATGGATGCCTAATGTAATCTAAGTTCTCTATTGCAAAATTTGATTTGGATGAGTAGAATATTCAATTGCAGGTTGGGGAATATAACTGAAATGAATACGTTGACTATGGTTATGCCTTTGAGAAAGGGCTCTTCTCTGAAAGTAAGCTTGTGAGTACAAGGGCTCTATAGCATAATCATTAGAAAGACCTCTAACACAATCATGATACCTATGAAGAAAGATTCTATATTTAAGTAAAAAATTTCGGCTTTGATACAAAAATCATTGCTTCTTCAATAGTTTCTTGTGGTTAAGGGGTTTCTTTGGCTTTTTAATCCTTTTGAAAACGGATTTCTTTACAAAAGTTGTGGATTTCCAATCTCGTAACATGAGAGTAATCAATGTGATAGTGAGTTTTGCATGATCTTATTTGAATTAGTGTATTGAAAACACATCAAACAAGTTGTAGAATAGTTGTCTTAAGTCCTATGCTAAACATCAAGTGTATGATCAAAATGTTATTCAAAAATTGTTTTAACAGGTTTTACACATGATAAGCATTTCAAACAGACTCACTCTTAATTCTCAAGTAGGTCATCATAATAATCAACAACCCACATCTTAAAACTGCGTCGACTCACACAGTCGTGTCACCCCCAAAAGGGCACCCATGTTTTTGTCTTTTCCAGGTGCGTGCTTAGAGTGACGATGGATGGGATCGAGCAAACAATCCTTGGCAGTTATATGGTGAGTATCTTGGGGGTAGATTCTTCCCTCCCCTGCACTGTGATTAATATAATGTTCAGAAACTGACTTGGTAAGATACTACACTAGATTCTTAGTAAGGGTTTCCGTTCGATGCGACAAATGATAGACTCCCTTGAGAGACCTCCCTACCTTTAGAACAAAGGCTTTGGGGATGGTTATCAATGCACACTACTGTCGAATGGGATTTTCATCAACCATCCGCATTTGATTAAAGTGGGTTTTGGCTTTAGTTGTTCCCACTTAGGTCGTTCCCGTAGGGTGAGTACTTTTTCCCACTACGGCAGGCCTTCTAAAAGGTGTTAATAAAACTGTAAAATGCATAAAGTAAAATAAGTGATTCTGGCATTTTGATCACCCAGTTAAGGGGAGAGCATAGGCCTATCACCAAAAACAAAGCAAACAACAGTTTATTTTAAGCCCAAAATAAATATTTTCTATGCTAAGTGAAGATATTGCTTCACACAAATATGAAATTCTTTTTATCCCAAAATGAAATGTGAAATTTCTACCCTAGGATTGCTTCTTTTTACTTTACGTGTCTACCCTAGGATTGGTTCATTCCACTTATATGTCTATCCTAGGATTGCTTCCTTTTACTTTACGTGTCTACCCTAGGATTGATTCGTTTTACTTTAAAATTACTAAATGTCCACGGTTGCGTCGGATTTAGTTAAACTATATTCAAATTACAAATTACAAGTTGTAGGTTTTTTAAAACATGTGCTATAACAGTCCTCAAAAGCGCTGCAGGATTTATCATAAGCACTGCAAAAACTATCATGGGCCCTGCAGGAACTGTCAAATGCGCTGCAAGAATTGTCAAGAGCACTGCAAGAACTGTCAAATGCGCTGCAAGAACTGTCAAATGCGCTGCAAGAACTCTCACGGGCGCTGCAAGAACCGTCAAATGCGTTGAACTGGGTATGATCCTTCTGAAACGTGTTTCTTGCGCTAATCCGCTTTTTTGTCTGTAACCTGTCAAAGAAACCTACAAAAAGATGTTAAATTTAGGGGCAAGAGCCCCACGGTGGGTGCCAAAAATGTGTGTTACGTTAATTTGTTAATCTAATTGAAAACAAAAACACAATTAACAGAACTTTAAACTAAAGAAAGCTGAAATAAAATTAAATATAAAAGAGAATTCTTCAGAAGTGTTCTGTCTTTCTCTATCTCCAGAGATTGGTTCAAAGCTACTACTCTCAAATGTGTAGGCTCAGCTTCTCCAAATGGCTATCTACAGAATGAGTATGCAAATGAAAATCTCTATCCTATATACTGGTAAGAGTGAGAATGTTGACGGATATGGACAGGGGCTGTGGATTATGCATAGGGGTAACAGATTATGGATGCCATGATACGCTATGCTACTATTGCTATGCTATGAAAATACTGTGAATGCTATGAATGCTATGAATGCTTATACTACTTGCAATTTGACTATAATTTTCTTGCTTAAAACTTCTATCCCATTTGAAGTACCCGATAGTCTTATTTATAGTTTTTCTCAGGCACAATTCTGATTGGCAAAGATCAACGGCTATGAGGTTGTCTGGTAAGTTTGAATGGTGAGAGATGGAGAGGTTGAGAAGAAAATGGAAGAGGTTGAGAAGTTGGAGAGAAGGATGGATTCCTGTCTTCAACCCACGAGAACAAGCCTGCACAGAAACAGAGAAAATTAATTTTTCTGTTTTGGCAGTTTGTTTCATGGGTGTTGAAGATAATCCCCAAATTAATTAAATAAATAAATTTATTTAATTTCATTGATTAAATTTGATTTTTGATTTTTAGGACTATAGAAGTTTTAATTAAATATTTTGAAATATTTAATTGTGATGTGACTTTAGAAGAATCAATTAAATATTTTGAGATATTTAATTGTGAATGATATTAGAAGAATTTAATTAAATATTTTGAGATATTTAATTATGAATGATATTAGAAGAATTTAATTAAATATTTTGATATATTTAATTGTGAATAATATTTAGAAGATTTAATTAGAAAAGAAGAATATTTAATCCTTATTTGAATAAAATATCCAAGCCAAGATTATTGATAATTAATATAAATAAATCGTAATGTTTATTTATTTAATTAAGAAATGAATAAGAAAAGATGATTAAAATGAAAGAATGAACAAATATAAATAAATTATTTAAATTTATTTATACGTAGATGAAATTCAAAGATTTAATTAAATATTAAAAATATTTAATTAATTACCAGACAATGTGATGTGACCATTTTTAGGTGTATATAGATATAATTTAGAATCTTATTTTTAGAACAGTTTGATTCTCATGCACATGCACTACACCCATTACATGAATTTGTAACCATAAAGATGATACCATTAGAACACATTTATCAATTAAATGACATTTTTTTTTATGTATCAAAGGGTTTAATCGTTAGATTTGGTTGTTGATGATCATATACTGATAGAACATTATTATTGGGGTTTAAACCTTTCATTTATAACCAAAGTCAAATGTTGTGGTGAGGTTACATCCTTGCATGATGCATTGAACAAAGCTCTCTTATTGGCAAAATTTGGAGGTGATACTAGGAATTCAGATAGCCAAACTAAGGGTTATAATCCACTTGTTCTTGCAAACTTCCATCATCTGCAACCTTATGCCACTTCAAACCCATCCCTACCCAGGTGCAATCATTCTCACCGAGTAGCTACAACCTTCCTAAGGTTCCAAGAACCACATTCCCCAACACTTTGTATTAGGTCAATCACACACAAGACCACTAGGAGAACTTCTCTTAGCAAAATCCAATCATGAAGTTGAGTACTCCACTTACCAATGAAGTTGTATCCATATCATCTCTTTTTGGTCATAATCCAAAGCATAGTTCATTACATCACAATGAAGTTGAAGATGAAACATTCGATGAGCCAGAATATAATTTTGATGACTTGTTTGGTAAAAGGCTCAAAATGGATGTATATTTAGAGCATAATGGAAATCTCAAGATAGAATCTAGTTTTGAAGAAAATGTTAATATTAACGATGGCTTTGAAGGAGATGAGGATTTGAACAACCCTTCTGATCAAGATGAGAATCAAAGTGATGAGGGATGGATAAAGGAACATGGTTTGGGTTGGATTGATATCCCTCATATGCAAAATCGAATAAGGGAGAAATTAGAAGACCTAGGAGATCTAAAACTATCAGAACTTGTTGGGCCAAGTGGATGTAGGATACATCAAACTAATCAACACTCTCAGATGGATTACCACATCTTCCTAGGAAGGATGGAGTTATATTTCAAGAAACTAATCACTGTTGAAGGAATACTTATGGAAGATCCTCAGAGTACGTGTCCCCTCAATGAGGAGGATGAAACAACTAGCACATATGAAAATGATGATCAGTCCATCCAAAATGATGAGAGTAACTGTGTGATGAGGTTTAATTCTTCCCTATTTTTTGATGATCTTGATCCTTGCTTCTCAAAAATTTGAGGGTGATATGTTTCAAGAGACTGTTGAAAGTAAGACTTCATCTCAAGAAATCCAATTTTTTTTTGACTCTATACCTGAGGTGAATACAGAGATGTTGGTTAGTGAATATCCTAGCTATGAGATAGACCTTGCTTCGGCGATGTTCCATGAGCTAAGACCCCAAGAGAAGGAGTTCATACAACACAAGTTTGCATCAATAATTGGGAATCTTCTGAATCAGGTAGTGTCCTTTCATTATCCTTTTTGTTTTAATAATTTTTAGTTTGATTATGGTGTTGGGGATAGTAAAACCTGTTTGCGAGTAAATCATGACAAAACTAAGAACCCACAACTGATAATCTTTCAATATTTATGCCCTCAGAATGAACTTATTTCCTATAAACTTTGTATTTATGAGTATAAATATAAATTTTCTAGGTTTAGAACTATGCCTAGTAAGTTAAGATTGCTGCACATAATGAAAAATATGTCAAGTCAATGTACAAATTTTCACAGTTTTGTGTTTGTAAAACTTAGCTTTGGAATTAGCTTAAGATTAGGATTGTCTAGTGTTTATTTTTGGTTTGGTTAGTTTTCTCTTTGCTCTGTTGTTTTCTTTTTCCCATGTCCTCTTGTTTTTCTGATTGTAAGTAGTTTGTTTATTTTTCTATTTGTAAATAGTTTTTTTTTCTGTGTGTAAGTGGTTTTGCTGTTGTTTATTTGTTCTTTCCTTTGGTCCTTCTTGTTTCCTTTGTTGCTTTGTTTCTGTCTTGTTTGGCTCTTGGGGTTTCTCTATTTCTTTCCATCTTGAAATCATGGGTTGTTATCTAAAGTATACTATGGTTATTAGGAGAGAAGTGGTTTAGGTATTTTTGGGGTTTCTGATGGGGTGATTTTGTCCTAAAATCATTTTTTTATTCCCATTGTCAATAAGAGTTGTGGAAAGTCTTGAAAACAAGGTGCAAAAGTAAACAATCTCCATTAAGTAGCTCTAAATATGTTACAAATCATCAAGATCATCTCCTCTTGTAATGGTATATTTGTCCTAGGATGATAGTGTTGTAAAATTTGAGTGAAAAATCTGATCTCCCAAGTGTTGTTATGAGGTCCATGGTAGTTTTCAACCTAGAATGGATGATTAAGCATCTAACATATTGAGAAAAGTTGAGTAAAATATCTGAAACTCAAAAAAAGAAAAAAAGAAAAAAAAGGAGAAAGAATTATCTAAAAGAGAAAAGAAGACTCAGTATGAATTGGTGATTCCAGTATCTCTATCAGAGCTATGGACACTTGGTTAGTAGTAGAGAAATGCTGTGAGAAAACTAGAGGTATCTCCATCGGGGCTATGGATGTCTGACTGGCAGCAGAGCAATGCCTAGGATGTCATTGCACAACAACTAAAGGGAATCAACTCATGTAGCACAAATCTTGCACATTATCATCCAAAAGATGAAGAAAGATCTATAAAAGAATGATGCCCCATTAAGCACACACATAGATTCAAGGGTAGCTAGTGTTGATTTACATTTGATATTCTAGCTCAACCTTGCTTGTTGAAACTGACCCAATTGGAGTTGTGATGTTCATTAACCAAATTCTGGGTAGTTGAATCTTTTAGTTTCTTCGAAATGGTTAAACCATTTTCCTAGCTGAGTCACCATTTGTTATGCCTTACATAACCACCCCATTTTATTTTGGAAGAAAATGGGTCCCCCTCTTTCTGTTGTTTTTTTAATTGCTTCCTTTGGTTCTTTGGTTGGGACTTAGAAGTTCTTTTTTTCTCCTAAGTCTTTGTTGTTCTGTCGGAGACGGGTCTAGGTCTAAATCTAAACTTTGAAACTTTTGCGAGTTTTTGGTTTGATTTTGATCCCAACTCTAACTCTGCCCTTCTATTTATTTCTTCTTCGGTTGGTCATTTTCCTTTTCTTCTGGCGAACGTGAAATCAGGACCAAAACCGAACTTGGGGTTTTTCCCAAGTTTTGGTTCTGGTTCCCTTCCCAGTTCTGGTTCCACCAGTTTCCCTTTGTGTTTGTTCTTTTTACTCCATCGGATGCAAAACCAGGATGAACTTGAACTTCAGAACTTTTCTAGGTTCCAAGTTCCAGTTATGTTCTGGTCCCGATTCCGCCGGTCTTGTTTTTTGGTTTTCTCTTTTGTTCTTTCCTTTAGTCATGGGGTGTTTTCTCCCCGTCTTTTTCTGTTCATCGTTCTTTTGAGTGTTGTCAAAGGCGGGGTCAGAATAAAATCTGAACTTGAAACTTGCAAAATTTTAGTGTCAGATTTGGTTTTGTTTCCCCCCCCCATTGTGGTTCGCCCAGGATTGGTTTTTTCTGGTCCCACTTGAGTTTGTTTTCCTTGTTTTTTTGTTTGGTCTCTTTTCTGGGGCCAGGTTTAGGAAGGATTGAGGATATGGAGTTGTTATCAATTTCATTTTCCTCATCTGGTCTCGACTCCACCCTCACCCTATTGTGGTCGCGGTTACTTTTCCTTTTGCGGACACGGAGCCAGAATGTGGGCTATGCATGGAAAAGTTGGTTATTTCCTTGTTTCATTCCCATTCTGACTTTGGTCCCAGTTCCGTTTTCTTTTGGTTCCACCTCTGCTGGAGTTGGGTTTATTTTGCTAAAATTTGAAGGCATACTGAGGTAATATAAAGATTGGATGAATTGATAAAATGATATATTTGAGAACTAATGTAGCCATTTTTTTTACAGGATTCAATTATGCATCTGAGGTTGTTTGTCAGGGTAGCATCATGAAAGGGGTGACCTTTGGGGAGAAGTCTCCCCAAAAAATGGAAGTCTTAGCGAGATGAAGATGATATCGAAATAAGCTCTTGCCGACTAGCAATGGTCTCACCGACATGCTTTCTCCCCTCAGTGTAATGGAATGCGCTCAATGAAAGGTCTCACCACCCTAGAGATGTCTTGGTGAAAGGGGCGTGAGTTTAGGGTGAGGTCTTCCCAACATCGGTGTGCTTTCCAAAGAAAGAAAAACTTGCCGTTACCTTTTCCCGATTGAAAGAGTCTTGCTGAAAGGAAAAGGGGCTTGAGCTTGGAGAATAAGAATGAGATTGGGGAGACTCCAAGCAAAAGATTTGTGCTTGGCATGATGTCCTATCGACAAGTTAGGTCTCAGTGATGGAAAAGGATATCGGTGTGACTAATGGAACTCATTGTGACCTCTGGCCAACAACGATAGTTTGGGAGACTATCTTTGACATCGGTGTAACTTTTGCCACTCGCTATGAAGTCTCACCGACAAACATTTGCTATGCTGATAGCTACTGAGAGAGTTATAATCGCATTGGGGAGACACGATGAGTGTCTCACCGACATGTGTTTTTGCTTGAACAACCTTTGACCACCAAAGAATCTTGTGTGGCATATGTTTAACCAATTAGGAGCAGCTAAGAGGGCGGACCGGTGACAGTTTGACTGATTGACTACCCCTGTGAAGAAGATCAACAAAATTCAAATGACATGGACTCATTCTGAGATCAAAAGGTGGTGGAACACCTTGATGAACAGTGGTGCAAGGATCTAGCGGAAAGTCTGATGCTCCCTACAGAAGGCTGTCAATGGGCATAAAATTCTAGAGCATGAAGGAGGCTAGAAGAAGGAAGAAGTCGTCAGTCTCAGGATAGCTGTGTGGTTTACTGGCAAGGAGACAGATCGATATTAAAGGCAATGCTTTTGAGAATTCAAAGTAGCTCCACCAAGGAGTTCAAAGATGGACACAAATACTAGGAGTAAATGTTGTAGTTGCAAAAGATTTGAGATCATCCCCGAAACAATCTTTCAACAACATGGACAACAAGGATACACATTTAATGTAGAACCAACTTTATCCAAAAGATCTGAGGGCTGACCCTTCTGGGGTGAGATATTTTGTAAACCTTAAAACAGAGGCCAACGCATTCCTTGTTGTACATTCTGTATATATGTAATTTCACCTCTTTGGAGAGGGGGGTTAGAAGTTAGAATAAATAGAGACAGTTAGAGGAGATAACAGGGTAGATAGGTCTAGAGATAGATTTTCAAGAGTAGGAATTTTCTGAAGGATAGAGGAGACAGAGCTGCATCCTGATTCTTTGTAATAGGAGTTTCTTTTGTCTTCTTAGTTAGGAGTTAGATTCAGCATAGACAATAATGTATCTTTCTAGTTTTCTTAGTATAGATGGAAACAATTTGGGGTCATGGATCTTCTATACACTGGTGATTGTGCTAGATTTGTAAATGTTGCTTATCTATTTCACTAACAGTAGAAGAAACCAAATTAAAATCTACTTTAGATTGTGTTCCTGAGTGGTTTTTGTCTGTAGTTAATCATTTGATTTGAGAGGCTTTCAAGGAATGAAGTTTGATTCTATGTTTTTGTTTAAATGGTAACTTGTAATCTGTTATTGAAATTAGCACTGTGAATGAATCAAACTGTGTGTTAATCACAAGTTAATTTTTTTCTGTATTTTTAGTTAGGAATTCCTTGATAGGTAAAAAGTCTAGTTAAGTTAGATGAATTAACATTCTTTTATTGTTCAAAAGCTCTGATCCATCTTTTTATGTTTCTTTGAAAACCCTGGTTAAAGTAGGTTTAAGTTTATGTTTGATCTCAGAACTATCCAGAAGCTCAACACCAGCAAGCCCCTTGAACATTATAGTTAAGATCAACCATTGAGTGAAATCAGCATAGTTGAGAACCAACTACAAAGACCTTGGGAGCTAAGATATCTAGGTAATCATCTTTCTCTTTTAGGAGAACATGATAGTAATATTATGTTTAACTATTACTGTACCACTTGGGCCATCAACAATAAGTTATTTAAATTTCAAATGCATAATATCTGTAAAAGCTCTTTGGAAATATCTATGGGTGTTGTAGAAAAGATATATATTTTTTAATTGGAAGTTAGAAGATATCTACTACGGTAGTTGAAAATTGACTCACAAAGTTTTTTGAAAGAGATTCTTCTCTAGTTTGGTTAAAAGTTTGGAGACAGTGAATTCGAAGAACTTGTGCTTTTGGGGAAAATAGAGGATTGCAGATTTTTGGTTCTTGCTTCAATCTTCATTGGATTTGAGATTATAAATCATGTTTTCTTCTTTGTTTTGGAAATTTCTTATTTGGTAATTTCTAAAAGTTAAGCTTGAAATTGGTTTGCATTGGAAAATGAATATATTGCTTATGGAAAAGAATTACTCAGCTAAACATACACATGCACAAAGAAACAATTAGAATGATTTTTCTAAAATTAATGAAAAATGTTTATTGTAATCTATGGTTCTATATTCTCTATCTCTGCATTGAGGTGCCAGATCTTCCTCAATTAATTTGTCTTGAAATTTAATTTCAATATCCTTGAAACTTTTGCATGCTTATTGAATGCAAAATCATGCAGTGTGAATCCTCTATACATGTGCATCTACTTGATAACATAGGTTTGTTTAAGGAAATACCTTTGATTTCTTTGAAGTCTAGAAACATATCATTGAAAATTTATTTAAACTTAGTCAATCTACAATTTGTCTATGGCGTTGTCCCCTATTTTGATCTCCTTTACCTCCATGCAAGCTCTATGTAAATCGACATATTTGGAAGAATTAGATTCTCTTGCATACCTCTCCTTAGTTGTGTCCTCACCTTCTTATTATCTTCCATGTTTTTATTCCAGCATGTCAATTCTTCTTAAGCCATCACCCTTGTATATATATCATCATTTCTTAACTTGTATTGCATATGTCGACCCAAGAAGAAGTTGTTTGTTGGCTGTTGAAGATCGGCTCATACAATCAATTTGATTTTCTTTTTCAGATTTTATCTTCTTATTTGTAGTTTGTTTGATGTCACCATCAAATGGAGGATGTAATTTCTACCAAAATCCACCTTTCCTCTATTCACCCCATGTATATTTCTATCTGTTCTATACTCTTGTTTGGTTTTGATTGGCGTTGGTTTCATTTTAAGTTGCCATATGAAACCCTTCAAAGTCTACCTCATTTTGTTGCCTTGCAAGCCCTATTGGGTTTTACGAGTGGTGATCTTCTTTGGCATTGGCCTTATGTATTCTTTTATTTGTGCAAATCTATTACATCTTAGATCACTTCACTTAGAATCATCAAATTTCATTCTTTTTAATTGATTATGGCACCTTGTTGCTCTGGGTTAAACCTTTGCATGCTTAATTACTATCTTGCATTGCATATATTTTCAGTGTGCATGCACAACAAAAAACCATTAGTTGCTATTTATAATAGTGTAATTGATTTTTTTCATTAAATAATATATATATTTTATATGTATATATAATTATATTTAATTATATATATATACATATTAAATATATTTATTTAATGGTTGTTATTTCAATAGGCGCATGCAAGCACGAATAGTTAACTTTAAATGATTGATTATTTTAATTGAGGAAATTGAGTTAATTATTATGAGTAGTTGTGAAACTGAAAGTTAAACATTTAGTTTAATTCCTTGTTGATTTATAAATTGGAGTTATGTTTAAATGATGTATTTTAAATATAAGTTATTGATTTATTTGGATTTACGAAATCCTAATGGTAGTTCATTTAATTACTTGAGGTTCTTATTTTAATTGTGTATTCTTCTGTAATTGTGTATTTGGGGGATATTTGTTATTGTGAAAATATAGGTCTTCCAGAGATTGTAAAATTGAGAAAGGGTTGTTGTGTCTTTGGTTTACCATTTGAGATTTTGTTGGGTAGTGCATGTAATTGGGATTTAGTATTTGACATTTGTAAGGATGTGTTACCTCTTGAGTTATGGTAGTTATTTGATATCAATTTTAGTGCATTGTCTACCCTTGGGTTGTGGAATAAGTATATTGTGTTGTCAATAGGGGAGTGGCTTTCAACGGGGGCCAACACACAAATTGGTGCTAGGACAACTTGTATGAGAGTTAGTTTAATCAGTGGAAATTAAATAACCTATATTAGGGGAAAGGGTAGCTTAATACATTTAACTTGATAATTTAGACCTGCTCCTTGGCTCAAGGGCTTGTATTAGACTTGAGATGATTTGGGAAGGCTTGGAATGGCAATATCATTATCTTATCTTCTCGAAAGATAATCGATTCTGCACTGGTATGCATGTGGGGCCGAAGTTCATGAGAGGTTACCAGGATAACACAGGATGGGGCCCGGGACCTAGGAATATCTCCTAAGGATAACCAATGTAACCTTTGTGATGACACTCCTCCTATGACAACAGTTGGTTTGTATTATACATCAAATGTACTTGATTCAATGGTTTTGGAAGCAATGCAACCTTATGTTATGTGTTTACTGGTACATTTTTGTTTGTATGTTGCATGTGTCTAGAGGTAGTAGGTTGTCTTGATTGACTTTTACTATCTCCTAGCATGGGGGTTGGGCCTACAGGTATCACATGACTGGGTGGATCGTGCATCTTGCACTGTTGGGCTTTCTTGGCTTATTGATGATGGTGGGATCTTCCAATTCAGAGAGCTCGTGTGTATCTGTGGATTTGTTACTTCTCTTGTGTTCATTGTATTAGTGGTACTCTATGTATTTATACTCCTCATTTGTAATTGTGGAGAATCCGTGTATTTTGTACTTGTATCATTTTGTATGATCTACCTCATCTTGGAGATGATCTTTGTAATGGTATATTGACTTAATGTAATCTTTGGATGAATTCATTATTGTACTTCATATGTTATGCAATGGGTTAATGGTTCTATGTATGTTGTTTATCATGAGTTAATTTCATATGCTATGGTTAGATTAATTTTGTAAGTTTGGGATTCACATGTAGACGTGTTGTGTGGCCTAGAGGATGTATGTGTTTAGAGTATATTACTTTACTTGTTATTGTTACCCTTTTTAAGAAAAGAAATTAGTTGCCCTTCTCCAGTGTTGCATCGTCCTCTAGGTTATGTGGCAGGGTTTTACACTTGGTATCATAGCCTAGGTTTAAACATTGGCTGCTTTGGGATAATGTTGAACCCACTAAGTTGATAGTTGCATAGGTTTATACACTGGGGATTATGAGACCATTACATTAACCTAGGTGTTGTACTCTTTAGTTTATGTTTTTCCTTTTGGGTTTTTCTCGCTTTTCTACCTAGAAGTTTTTGTTAGGTGGTGTTGGTCCAATAGTGCAGAAAACCAATGGAAAGGATAGGACCCTTAGTGTTGTGTGCAATGCACCGATATCCTTCCTACCGGGGAAATGCATTATCCATGTTTGTGTAGCATGTGAATGTGATGAGTGTGTGTGTGTGTGTGTGTGTGTTATTTGATTTCTATTTGCAAGATTCCAAGAGTAAGCCTGATCTTAGGGGGGGAGGATGTAATGCCCCTCAGTTTTCCATATCTAGACAAATTCTTGGATTTCATCTAGACTTTATGATATTTTTTATCTTGACCTTATGTTACTATTTGATAGACTTTATGACACTATTGGATCTTACTCGGAAATGGTGATATTTTGATGAGTTGATGTTGTGACTGATTATTTGTTTATGACATGATTTCTGATTAGCATAATTGTGTATTTGAATTATTTTTTAATATTCTCATATGTTGATTATTGATGTTTTGTTTCATCAGTCTTGATGTGACTATATTGGTGAAGAGAATGGGATTACATCACTCACATGCAAGTGCCCTGTGATTTCTACGATTCTCTCTTCATAATATATATGATTTATTATCTAGATACATGTACGACATATGATTTATTTGTAGGTTTACAGGTTCAGGACAATGGCTTCACCAGGATTCATAGGTCTGAGTGTGTCCACTACCCAACAGTAATGTTGATTGGGAGATGGTAATGGGTTTACCTATTCAAACCTTTACCCTAGTAGAGTGTGTCGCCAATCCATGTATTGGTCGTATTCTTTATCCACATTTTCCTTGTTATTTTATTTATTGTGCATGGTTTATTTGTGAGAATTAATTTATAAATGTTATGATTGGTTATTTAATTAATCTGGATCATTAATGTTGAGGCTTTATAATTGATTAATTAATTAATTTAATTTATGTTATAAAGTGATTTTATTATTAAATTAAATTTGATTTGAAAGAAATAAGTTATTTAAATTTCAAATGCATAATATCTGTAAAAGATCTTTGGAAATATTTGTGGTTGTTGTAGAAAAAATATTTGTTTTGTAACTAGAAGTTAGAAGATATTTACCATAGTAGTTGAAAATTGATGCACAAAGTTTTTGAAAAGAGCTTTTTCTCTAGTTTGGTAAAAAGTTTGGAGATAGTGACTTTGAAGAACTTGTGCTTTTGGGGAAAATAGAAGATTGTAGACTTTTGGTTCTTGCTTCAATCTTCATTGGATTCAAGATTATAAATCAGGTTTTCTTCTTTGTTTTGGAAATTTCTTATTTGGTAATTTCTGAAAGTTAAGCTTGAAATTGGTTTGCATTGGAAAATGAATATATTGCCTTTGGAAAATAATTACTTAGCTAAACATGCACATGCATAGAGAAACAATTAAAATGAGTTTTCTGAAATTCATAAAAACCGTTATTGTGATCTATGGTTTTGTATTCTCTATCTCTACCTTGAGGTGCCAGATCTTCCTTAATTAATTTGTCTTGAAATTTAATTTCAATTTCCTTGAAACTTTTGCATGCTTACTAAATGCAAACTCACACGGTGTGAATCCTCTATACATGTGTATCTACCTAATAGCATAGGTTTGTTTAAGGAAATACATTTTATTTCTTTGAAGTCTGGAAACATATCATTGAAAATTTATTTGAACTTAGTCTATGTGCAAATTTTCTATGGTGTCACCCTATATTTTGATCTCCTTTACCTCCATGAAATCTCTATGTAAATCGGCATTTTAGGAAGCATTATATTGTCCTGCATACCTCTCCTTAGCTATGGCCTCACCTTCTTATAATCTTCCATCTTTTTTATTCCAACATGTCAATTCTGCTTAAGTCGTCACCCTTCTATATATATCATCATTTCTTAACTTGTTGTATTGCATATGTCGACCCAAGAGGAAGTTGTTTGTTGGTTGTTGAAGATCGACTCATACAATCAATTTGATTTTCCTTTTTGGATTTTATCTTCTTATTTGTAGTTTCTTTGATGTCACCATCAAATGGAGGGTGTAATTTCTACCAAAATCTTCCTTTCGTCTATTTGCCCCATGTACATTTCAATTTTTTCTATACTCTTGGTTGGTTTTGATTGGCATTGGTTTCATTTTAAGTTTCCATATGAAACCCTTCAATGTCTTCCTCATTTTGTTGCCTTGCAAGCCCTATTGGGTTTTATGGGTGGTGATCTTCTTTGGCATCGACCTTATGCATTCTTTTATTTGTGCAAGTTTGTTACGTCTTAGATCACTTCACTTAGAATCATCAAATTTCATGCTTTGTAATTGATTATGGCGCCTTGTTGCTCTGGGTTAAACCTTTGCATGCTTAATTACTATCTTGCATTGCATATATTTTCAATGTGCATGCACAACAACAAACTATTAGTTGCTATTTATAAAAGTGTAATTGATTTTTTTCATTAAATAATATATATATTTTATATGTATATATAATTATATTTAATTATATATATATACATATTAAATATATTTATTTAATGGTTATTTTTTCAATAGGTGCATGCAAGCACAAATAGTTAACTTTAAATGATTGATTATTTTAATTGAGGAGATTGAGTTAATTATTATGAATAGTTGTGAAACTCAAAGTTAAACATTTATTTTAATTCCTTGTTGATTTATAAATTGGAGTTATGTATAAATGATGTATTTTAAATATGAGTTATTGATTTATTTGGATTTAGGAAATCATAATGGTAGTTCATTTAATTACTTGAGTTGCTTATTTTAATTGCATATTCTTTTGTAATTGTGTATTGGGGGGATATTTGTTATTGTGAAAATATAAGTCTTCCAGAGATTGTAAAATTGAGAAAGGGTTGTTGTGTCTTTGGTTTACCCTTTGAGATTTCATTGGGTAGTGCACGTAATTGGGATTCAGTATTTGACATCCATAGGGATGTGTTACCTCTTAAGTTATGGTGGTTATTTGATATCAGTTTTAGTGCACTATCTACCCTTAGGTTGTGGAATAAGTATATTTTATTGTTAATAGGGGAGTGGCTTTCAATACGGAATGACACACAAAGTGGTGCCAGGATAACTCATATGAGAGTCAGTTTAATAAGTGGAAATTAAATAACCTATATTAGGGGAAATGGTAGCTTAATACATTTAATTTGATAATTTATCCTCACTCATTGGCTCACGGGGTTGTATTAGACTTGAGATGAGTCGAGAAGGCCTGGAATGGAAAGATCATTATCTTGTCTTCTTGAAAGATAATCAATTTTGCATGGGTATTCATGTGGGTTCGGAGTTCATGAGAGGTTACCAGGATAACCCAGGATGGGGGCTGAGACCTAGGAAGATCTTCTAAGGATAACCAATGTAACCTTTTTGATGAAACTCCTCCTATGACAACAGTCAGTTTGTATTGTACAGTAGATGTACTTGATTCAGTGGTTCTGGAAGTAATGTAACCTTATGTTATGTGTTTACTGGTACAGTGTTGTTTTCATGTTTCCTATGTCTAGAGTTATTAGGTTTTCTTGGTTTCCTTTTACTATCTCCTAACACAGGGGTTGGGCCTACAGGTACCACATGGCTGGGTGGAACGTGCACCTTACACTATTGGGCTTTCTTGGGTTGTTCGTGATGGCAAGATCTTCCAGTTCAGAGAGCTTGTGTGTATATGTGGATTTGTTACTTCTCTTATGTCCCCTTCTCAATCCTGATCTTCTCAGTGACCGTTGGCCTTTTTCTGGAAACCCGAAGGCTAGTCGGAAGGTAAAATTAGGGTTTCCTATTTTTGAGGTTGTCTTTGCTCAGAGTTGGTGGATTTGATGGCAGATTCTTGTTGGGTTTTCAGAGAGCTTCGCAGTGGTATGTTCCTTTCGGCATTCAAAGCATTTTCTAGAATTTACTATTTTTAGTAAATTCTATTTTTGGCAGCTTTTTAGTTGGGTTCAGCTTGGTTGACTTCCTGCTTCAGTTTGGTCAGTTGAATTGCTTAGTATTGGCTTCAGGGCACTTTCAGAGAAATAAGTTAAGTCATTTAATTAAATGTCACGTTTTAAATATTATATTTTGACGTTGACCCCTTGGCCTAGTTGATTGACTTAATGTTGTTTTAAAAACGTGGTCTTTTGAGGGTGGCGCCTTCATTAAGGATTATTTTAATTATTACTAAAGTCAAAGCAAGCTTATGTTGGGCACATTTATCAAAGCATGGCATTTAATTAAAATATCAAATATTGAACCTTGAAGGAAAAGTACGCCATCTTTGAGGAGATTAGGGTTTTGGCTTGAAAGTGGATTTTAGGGTTTCGTGAAGTCAACTGGAAAATTATAAAGGGGAGGCTTTGAGCATCATTTCAGATCTTTGGTCTACTATACTGTTATGCTGCCGGATTGGCTCTGGAACTGCTTCGAGGAATGAAGGCCTCCTAGCTTGGGCATCGCTTCGTGTTTGCAAGACAACATCTAGTGGTGATTTAGTCTAGTTTGTGAGTACTTTGGAGTTCATGCATTGTAATCAGAATTTATCTATTTAGGATCAGATTTGGCATATTAGAGATTTCTGGTTTTAGCATTTTAGCTTTAGCAGATTCGTTGTTTTATTCATAAATCCAAAAATCCAAAAATATAGATTATGGGTATTGCAGAAATCATTTGGTCTAGGCTAGGCGCCTCAATGTGCAAGGTTGTGGATTTTTTGGAGAAGTGTCTGATTTTATAAATGAAAATCGCCCCTGTACTGGGCCGTACTATCTGCATTATCTTGAAATTCGTGCCATTAAATAAAGCTTGCCTTTTAGCCCTGTTTCTTGTTCCTAGTCTGAGCACCTCCATCATACTTGTGCTTTGCATTCAATATTGGGTTGATTGAGTGAGTTTTAAGGGAGATTTGAGTTTTCCAAGAAATATCTATGTTGCTGGTTCTATGATGAAAATACAGGTCTATCAAATAGATTGAGGAAATCTGCATCTTTGTTCTTGGACGGGTGTGAAAGGATCTTAAAGACTTTGTGGAATACTTCATCGTGGATGGTCAAGCTTGAAACAAGGTTGGATCTGTTGATTAATATCTTCGTTTTCAGTTTCATTTCTCAGCAAAGGGACTTATTAGTATTATTGCAAACTTCACATATGCTGATTTGTAATTGATAGCAAGTTGTCATCTTTCAAATTGTATGCTGGCAGTAGTACTGACAGCCCTTTAGATTCTTGCTTATCAGATTGTAATGTTCTCCTTTCTTTCAGCATTTGATATTGTATGTAATCCATCTCCGCCCTATGGTAGCTACTTACCCACTCTGGGTCAGCAAGCACATTCTGGGTGTTGAGTGTTTCAGCTTTCAGTAGTTCCTTTCAAGCATTGCTTTTTGTAATCACTCTGCCATATGGTCGCCCCTCACTCCGCATTGGATTGGGTAGCACATATTTTACATCAAGTTCCCTTTCTAGCATTTAGAGTAGAAGATCCTCTGACCAATGCTCGCTATCATCGGTGCCATACTGGTTAGAGTTGTTTCAGTACATTTGGGTTTATCTTCTAACCTTAACAGGAACTTGATTGTAATGTTGAAATCTGATCATTGAAAAAACAAAAAAATTGGCTCGGAATATTTCAATGGTATCAGAGCCAAGATCTTGCCATCCTGTGTTCATTCTGTCTATGAGTGACAGAGAAAAGAGGTACATTGCCAAGGAAGACAAGAAGGTTGGAAAATAGTTCCAATTTCATCAGCCTCCAGAGGGTCAGACAGCTTCAGAAGTCTTGAGGGCTCATTGGGAGTCTTCTCAGGAATCAGATATGGCAGAGGGTGAAAGAGCAGTTGGGGGTAACGAGAGGTTTACCAACAACAGAGAAGACAGTGGGAAAGGAAGAGACATATCTACAAGTCCTGGGAAGAGAATTGAAAGAAAGATGGATGCCTTGATGGACATGGTATCATTCATGATGGAGAAAGTGGGTCAGAATACCACTCCATAGAACAACTCAGGCCACAGAGGGGAGCATAGTGCTTCCAACCAGGATGAAGAGCAGGCAGCTCGAATAGTGTCAAACAACACTTACATTTCTTCCAGGACATTCAAACCCACCTTTGTGGCTCCTGTAGTCACTCAGCTAGATCCTGAAGAGAATGCTTCATTCGTGGAGTAGTTGAGGCTTGGCTGTATAGAGTATGACTCTCTACCTGCCGACATCCGGATGGACATGTCCTTCAATGATTTCATGGACCATAAGAGGAAAAACAAAGGGCAAGGGAGACACTTTGATCAAAGAAGACCATCAAACCAAGGAGAGTTGGACCAAGCTGTCAACAAGGTTACACTTCCACACTTTGACGGGAGTGATACCAGTTCAGCCCGAGCTTGGATTCAGAAGCTGGATAAATATCTAGCTCTCAGACCTATGGCAGAAGAAGAAGCGATCAAGTTCACTACGCTACATCTGGATGGAGTGGCACATGAGTGGTGGTACCATGGCCTAGTCACTCTGGGTCATCGTTCTATCACAACTTATGATGAGTTCACCACTAGGCTCATCGAGAGGTTTGAGAAAAAGGATCCTGAGATTCATTTTAGAGAGCTTGCACAATTGAGACAGTATGGCACAGTGGATACCTACATTGCCGAGTTTCAGAGACTCTCAGTCATGGTGACTAGAATCATGGAAAGGAGATTGGTGATTCTTTTTAGTGAAGGTTTGACAGAACCCCTCAAAGGTTGGATTAAAGCCTTTGATCCTCCAACACTGCAAGAGGCCATGAAAAAGGCAAGAAACATGGAGTGGGCTGCTCCTAAGGCAAAATTTCAGTCAAACTCCCCCTTTCAGAAAAGGGATAAAGGGAAGAGACCTTAGCATAGACCGCCTTTGAGAACTCAACACAAAGAGTTCAAGAATCACAATTCCCATGTCACCAAGTTGGATCCTGAAACCCTGAATGAACTCAGAAGAAAAGGGTTTTGTTTCCGGTGTAGGGAAAAATGGTCTCAAGACCATGTTTGCCCTAAAGGGGTTAAGTTCAATCAGATTGAGTACTATTCTGCTGGGGAAAATAGTTCTGATTTTTCTGACCAGCAATCTGATTTTGAAGAAAATGAAGAAGATAGAGCTCCAGAAGAGTCCGGAGATGAGAAGGAAAGTGGTGGAGTTTTAGCTCAACTTTCTAGCTTCCAAAGAAATGAATCATTCAAGGTCCGAGGAATGAACAAAGGGCAGCGAATCGTTGCCTTGATCGACACTGGAGCAACACATAACTTCATTGATGAAGTTGTGGTAGCTAAGAAGGGGCTGCAAACAGAGGAATTTGAAGGGTTCAAGGTCATTGTTGCCGATGGATTCCATATTTCTTGCACCAAGAAAATATCAAACATGACCATGCAGTTGGGCAACTACGAAGTCAAGGATGAATTCTATGTAGTTCACATTGGGGATACTGATGTCGTTCTCGGCATTCAATGGCTGCGATCTCTTGGAGAGATCTCTTTGAATCTGCAGACTATGGAGTTGAAGTTCCAATCGGATGGGAAGAAGATAGTTCTGAGAGGCATGTCCAATGGGGGTCCTCGAGTAGTGTCATTCAAAAGAATGGCAAGGCTGATCCGTCACGATCAAGCCGAGTGGGTTGCTGAATGCATGATCCTTCCTGATAGTCCTGTAGAGACTAAACGTGACCTTCCTCCTGATATTCAGTCTCTACTCACGAAGAAGAGCAAAGTCTTTGCAGATTTGCCTCCTGGACCACCACCTGAACGGGGTTCAGAACACATCATAGAGCTCAAGGAAGGAGCTAAACCGCTGATCACAACTCCATATCGATATCCGAAGAGGCAAAAGGATGAGATCAAGAAGAATATTCGATAACTTTTGGAGATGGGTTTCATATGCCCAAGCAAGAGCCCCTTTGCATCTGCAGTGGTCCTTGTGAAGAAGGATGGTACCATGTGCATGTGCGTGGACTATCGTGCTCTGAATCAGAGCACCATAAAAAATAGATACCCCATTCCCAGAATAGATGAGCTCATTGATGAGCTACATGGGGCCAAGTTCTTCTCAAAGATCGACTTGAGATCGGGTTACCATCAGATTAGGATGAGGGGATCTGATGTAGAGAAGACAACTTTCAGATGTCACTATGGCCATTTCGAATTCTTAGTCATGCCATTTGGGTTGACTAACGCTCCGGCTACCTTTTAGTCTTGCATGAACCGTGTTTTTCAGAATCAGTTAAGGAGCTTTGTGTTGATTTTTTTTGATGATATTCTGATTTACAGCAAGACTTGGGAAGATCATCTCAAGCACTTGGAGGAAGTGCTTAGTATCTTGGAATCTGAGAGTTTGTTCGTAAAAGCTTCCAAATGTGAATTTGGAATGGAAGAGTTACTGTACCTTGGCCACATCATCAGTGCTGAGGGAGTAAAAGTGGATCCTGAAAAAATCAAGGCAGTAGTTGAGTGGCCACCTCCAGAGAATTTGACTCAGTTGAAGGGTTTTCTGGGTCTTTGTGGTTTTTATCGGAGATTCATAAAGGGGTATTCACAGAATGCTGCTCCTCTTACTGATCTCACCAAAAAGGGAGCCTTTGTTTGGTCAGAAAAGGCTCAAATTGTTTTTGACAAGTTCAAGAAGATCATGAGCTCGTGTCCAGTTTTGGCTATTCCGGATTTCTCCAAGCCATTCGAGCTGCAGTGTGATGCATCAGGCGAAGGAGTTGGGGCTGTCCTGATGCAAGACAAACACCCTATCGTGTTTGAGAGTAGAAAATTATGGGGTGTTGAAAGGACATATTCAGTTTATGACAAAGAGATGCTTGCCATTATGCATGCATTAGCCAAGTTCAGGTAGTACTTGGTGGGGAACAAATTCGTGGTTAAGACCGACCACAATAGCCTCAAGCATTTCATGCACCAGAAGGACCTAAATGAGAGGCAACAGAAATGGGTGAGTAAGCTTCAAGCTTACGACTTTGACATTGAATATGTCAAAGGGAAAAATAATATCGTGGCTGATGCGTTGTCAAGGAGACCTCATCTTAGCTCATTGTGTGAGCTTACTGCAGATTGGAGAGACTTGTTGCTTGCTGATTATGCCAAAAATCAGTTTGCAACCAGCATTCTTGAGGGTACTTTTCATGATGAAAGGTACAAGGTGGTTGAGGGATTGATACATTATAAGGGAAGAATCTTTTCGGTGGCTGATTCTAAGCTTAAGAAGAAGATTCTTTTGACTTTCCATGATATTCCAGTTGCTGGTCACCAAGGTTTTTTCAAGACGTATAGGCAGATCCGAGAAAGGTTTTCTTGGAAAGGCTTGAAAGGAGAAGTACAACGCTACATTCAAGAGTGTCCTGTTTGTCAAGTGAATAAGAATGAGCATACTTTACCCGCCGGTTTGCTGCAACCACTTCCAATTCCCAATCAAAAATGGGAAAGCATTTCGATGGACTTCATCACTGGGTTGCCCAAGGCCCAAGGGAAGGATTGTATTTACGTGGTAGTTGACAGATTAACCAAATTTGCTCATTTCTTTGCCATTACCAGCACTTTTTCTGCAGCCCAAGTTGTAGATTTGTTCTTTCGAGAGGTGTTTAGGCTGCATGGGTTGCCAAAGAACATTGTGAGTGATAGGGACAGCAAGTTCCTAAGTACGTTTTGGCAAGAAGTTTTCAGAATGAGTGGTACGGTGCTCACTCCAAGCACTAGTTATCACCCCCAAACTGATGGACAAACAGAAGTAGTGAACAAGTGGTTGGAAGGCTACTTGAGAAACTATGTGTCAGAGCAGCAGAGAGCATGGGTTAAGTGGTTGCATATAGGTGAGTACTGCTACAATTCTTCTTTCCATATGTCGATTAAGATGTCTCCTTTCTTGGCACTTTATGGGTATGAAGCACCTAGTTTTGCAGATTTGGTGTTTGGTGACAGCAAAGCACCCCTTGCCAAGGATTTGTTGCAGCATAGTCAAGACATAATGAGATCCTTGAAGGATAATTTCTGAATTACACAAAATCGTGAAGTTGTATCTTGTCCAGTGAGTTGAAGCGTTCTTTTCGAGGTTAGGTCGTTATCTTTGTTACCAACCTTGCATTGATCTACTCTCAAGAAGAGTGGAATTTTGAAGCTCAAACCCAACTGAAAACTATATGGGCCGATGGGGGTCATCAGAGAAAAAGTTGGGGCAGTAGCTTATGAATTAGAGCTACCTTCTGATAGCAGAGTGCATAACATCTTCCACGTCTCTCGCCTCAAGAAGGCACTTGGACATAATGTGGTTGCTTCATCACAGTTGCCACCGTTGGATGAAGAGGGACAGTTGGTTCTAATTCCAGAGGAGATACTTGACTTCAGAGAATGTTCTTTGAGGAAAAGAACCATCAGAGAATACCTAGTGAAGTGGAAGAACCTGCCTATGGAGGATGGAAGCTTAGCAGGAAGTGTTGAGATTCCAAATCACCGGTTTCGATTTCTTTGAGGACAACAATCTTAAGGAGGCGGGTAATGTCCCTTCTCAATCGATCTTCTTAGTATTTGTTAGCCTTTTTCTGAGAAACTTGAAGGCTAGTGGAGGGTAAAATTAGGGAACCTATTTTTGAGGTTAACTGCTTTCGGACTTGGTGGTTGATGGTAGTTCTTGCTGGGTTTTGAGGAGGAAGCGGTGCTTCGGCATTGAGCATTTTCTGGATTTACTATTTTTTAGTAAATTCTATTTACACTACAGTTAAGGTTTAAAGAGCAGTTGACTTCACCAGCCCCGAGTTTGGTCGGTTGACTTGCTCCGATGTGGCTTGAGGCACTTTTGGAGAGAATAAAGTTAAATTATTTAATTAAAAGTCATGTTTTAAATATTATATTTTGACGTTGACCCCTTGGCCTAGTTGATTGACTTAATGTTGTTTTAAAAAGGTGGTCTTTTGAGGGTGGCGCCTTCATTAAGGATTATTTTAATTATTACTAAAGTCAAAGAAACAACCGGCTTATGTTGGGTGCATTTATCAAGGCATTAATTTTAATTCAAATATCAAATATTATTGGTGGAAGGAAAATCCGCCATCTTTGAAATTAGGGTTTGAAAGTGGATTTAGGGTTTAAATTGAAGTCAACTATAGAAAATTATAAAGGGAGGCTTTGAAGGTACAGATCTTTACAGACCTGCCTATCTTGTTATCTTTGGGATTGAAATGAAGAAGCGCCGAGGAATAGAAGGCCTCTCAAGGCAGAATAAACCGTGTTTGCAGACAACATCTGAAGTGGTGATTTAGTCTAGTTTGTGAGTACTTTTTTGGAGTTCATACATTGTAATCGCCCATTTATCTATTAGAGGATCCCAGTTGTATATTAAGAGATTCTGGTTTTGGCATTTTTAGCTTTAATGATTCGGTTTGTTTCATTGCATGATCCAAAAATCCCAAAATATAGATTATAGGTATTACGCCAAATCATTTAGTCTGAGCTAAATACTAAATGGTACAAGTTTATGGATTTTGGGAAAGTGTTGATTTTATAAATGAAAATGCCCTCTTTTGGGCCGTACTATTTGCATTATCTTTGAAATTAAGTACCCGGCTAAATAAAGGCTTGCCTTTTAGCCACATTTTACATTTGCTAAGTAAACCATCATACTTGTGCTTTGATTCGGCATTGGAAGTTTGATTAATTGAGTTTTAAAGGGAAATTCGGTTTCTGAAATATATCTATATTCTTTGGTTCTACCAGTAGAAAATCACAGTCACATCAAAGCTTGATTGAGAAATCTGCATCTTTATTTCTTGGTGTAGAGGGTTATTTGCAAGACTTTCACCGGAATCGCCTTCATCGATGGATGGTCAAGCTTGAAACAAAGGTTAGATCTATTGATTCATATCTTCGTTTTCAGTTTCATTTCTCAGCAAAGGGACTTATTAGTATTATTGCAAACTTCACATATGCTGATTTGTAATTGATAGCAAGTTGTCATCTTTCAAATTGTATGCTGGCAGTAGTACTGACAGCCCTTTAGATTCTTGCTTATCAGATTGTAATGTTCTCCTTTCTTTCAGCATTTGATATTGTATGTAATCCATCTCCGCCCTATGGTAGCTACTTACCCACTCTGGGTCAGCAAGCACATTCTGGGTGTTGAGTGTTTCAGCTTTCAGTAGTTCCTTTCAAGCATTGCTTTTTGTAATCACTCTGCCATATGGTCGCCCCTCACTCCGCATTGGATTGGGTAGCACATACTTGACGTCGAGTTCCCTTTCTAGCATTTAGAGTAGAAGATCCTCTGACCAATGCTCGCCATCATCAGTGCCATACTGGTTAGAGTTGTTTCAGTACGTTTGGGTTTATCTTCTAACCTTAATAGGCACTTGATTGTAATGTTGAAATCTGATCATTGAAAAAGGAAAAATTGGCTCGGAATATTTCAATTGTATCAGTGGGACTCTATGTATTTATACTCCTCATTTGTAATCGAGGAGGATCTATGCATTTTGTAATTTTATCATTTTGTATGAGCTAGCTCATCTTGGAGATGATTTTTGTAATGGTATATTGACTTAATGAAATCTTTGGATGAATTCATTATTGTACTTTGTATATTATGCAATGGGTTAATGATTTGATGTATGTTGTTTAGCATGAGTTAATTTCATATGCTACATGGTTAGATTAATTTTGTAAGTTTGGGATTGACATGTAGACACGTTGTGTGGCCTAGAGGATGTGTGTGTTTAGAGTAGATTACTTTACTTGTTATTGTTACCATTTTTAAGAAAAAAAATTGTTTTGCTTCCACAATGTTGCATCATCCTCTAGGTTACATGGCGGGGTTTTACAAGTTACAATTAGAACAACAACACACAGGCTGATTTGTCCAACAAAAACATCAGGAAATCATTGTTGTAGCATCAAAAGGACAACAACCATATACAAAAATATTAACAATAGGGTAAACAACTACAATAGTGTATTTTAGTAGCAACAATTTATATCAACAACAATACATATCAATTGAATCAGTAGCAACAACATGTCAATAGCCAATTTGACTATGGGTATGTGCAGGATCATCATGGAAAAAACAGGCCCTTAAGTGGAAAAAAATTCAAAAAAATCAGAGTTAGACAACTTGACATAAAAAATTTAATAAGTTATCTATATTATTTCAAAAATATGTAAGAATAGAATCTGTATAAAATTGAATCTAGTTTCTAAACTACTAGGTTTGTTTTTTTTTTTAAATCTATTTGGTGAAAATTTGAAATTTCAATGTAGTGGTACATAAATTTCAAGGAAAAAATAAGAAGTAGGTGTCTCTCTGACCACCCTAACCACAATAACATGATAATATTTTTTAATAAGATTTTAGATATAAGTAGAGGACTCATGGCCCAATGTGATACATTTTTTTTGTAATTTTTTTCCAAGTAAATAATTAATTATGATTTTTTTTTACAATTTTTTTAAAAATATAAAAACTCGTATGTTTGACCACCTTAACTTGGTCAAAACTTTATGAAATTCAATTTTTATTTTTTTAATCCTATAGTATGTGAAGCATAGAATGTGACACATGTTTTGGATTCAAAAAATGTGATATCATTTGAAAGCTATAGATTTTTTTCAATCGGCCTATCAATTAGGACTTTAGTCGTAATTTGAATAGAAAATGAATAATACTTATTAAATTCAAAGTAAAGTATAATTTATATTGTTGGAAAGCTGATAATCTCCTTTAAAAACCCTTTTCGTTTTATCAATTTTAGGTAAAAAAAATAGTCATCAGCCACACACCCATCATATTGCCACTTTTTGGCCCATCATGATCATGTACATACCCCTATCCTTCAACCAATTGCAATTGTGCTTGGATATTGATAATATATAATTTTGAGATCTTTGTTAGTTTGGAAGTAATCTTGAAGAACCATAGACAAATTAATAATCTGTAGAGAAAGGTTCCAACAAACCATTTGGATTTCAAGTTGAAGAGGCACAAAAGTGAAAAAAAAAAACATTGCAAAACAATGAAACTTACAAATGAACTTGAGGATGACTTGCCTACAAAGTTGTGTTAGAACATTGTGACAAGGATATTTTATAACCCATGGGTTAATCTCTTTAATGTTGAACAAAGGCTTATGATGAAATTTATTTTTATTTTGGATATTTGAACTCATCCTCTTTAGCAAGAAAAACATTTTAAACCCTTTCCTACAAGTTATATTTCAAGTTTCTAGATCAATTCCCATCTTGTCATTAATCATTCAGGTCTACCATTTATTCATAAATTCTTTTCAGAGAAAAAATTAATATTTGTAAATATTAATTTTTATAAGTTAATTAATTCAATCTTTTTTTTTTGGATATGAATCCAAATCTTTCTTTCTATATACCAATGCAATTTCATTTTTCCATGTTTAAATGTTAATCTTTATAAATTAATTGGGTTAACTCATTCAATTTTCAGTTTATATAGTTTTCTTTTTGATGTCAGCTAAATTAGTTTTTACTATCTATAAATATGAATTTAAATATTTCTTTATATTGAAATTTTATTAACTGTATAGTCCCATGGGGGCATGCACTTCTATTTTCATGGAGCAGGAGGTCCAGTGGGGAAAAAAATTGTGCTACGGGATTAATTGGAATCTTTTCTAGAAAAATAGGAGCCCCTACCTTTTAGGAATGAATATTTAAGCTAATGAAATTGGGGTGGGACTAGAAATTTCCCCTATAGCTTATGATTTTTTTATGCCACTTGCCTCTCATCTAAATTTTTTAATTCTTATTAGAAAATAAAAATGAGAGAATTTTCATTTATTTATTATTTTTTATCAAAGCACTACAATTCATTCCTTAAATTTTGGAGCTTAAAATTTTAAGCAAAATTGCAAGATTAAAACCATGGGACCAAGAACTTTAAAATATTCCTAAAAAAGCTAAATAGCATACACTGAGATTTTTAAGGGAGCCCCCCTCCAGGAGACCTTACCCTTAGTCTTCAATTTTGTTAATGTATGAATTAATTTTTATGGGTAAATCAAATTAACTCATTCAATTTTCAATTTAAATAATTCTCAATATCTATAAATTTTGAATCAAAATATTTCTTTATATTCAATTTCATTCTATCTTTTTTTAAATCTCAAAATGATGAGATTGAGTGATCTTGAATCTATATATACCTTACAATGTAAATGATAATTATTACCACATAGCCAATGAGATGCTTGCCAATGCAAACTATCTTACACTTTGAGTATTTCTATTTTTAAGACAATACGAAGCATTGGCAATAAAAGGTTCAATAAAAACATTATGATTTTATATCTCTCTTCATTGGTCTCTCTAGCTTGTTATTTATTGACTTCCCTCCTTTGTGGTGGTTTTCTAGATAATATTTTCCAAATCAAGTTATGATTGTTACCTCCACATGGACTAGGCAACCCATTTTATTGATTTGATTTTCACACTTGAAAACCAATTAGAGACAACATAAGATAAAATCAATACTGAAGTTTAATTTGTATTAAATATTAACAATGTTTTCAATAAAATTTAATATTAAAATCATGATTGGAATGATCTAATTTAAACACATAAGATAGATAATTCAGTTTATTTAGTTTTATCATATAATCTATATATTCATGCAGCCAAATGACTGTGTACATTGCAAATAATAGGAAAATTCTCATGTAGGTGCTCAGTAAATATAATATTTCAAAAGGATGGCTACTCCTTCACAACAACCAACATTTAGAGCATGAGAATATGGAAGTGCATTGTACTTCCAGAAACCAAACATAGAACAAAAGCATTCAAAAGTTGTTTGAATGTAAAGATTGTTTCTGAGAATGGGGAAAGACAACTGTGCAAGACCATTGTCTGCCTTGGGCTACAGAGTCACATATCATACCTCATATCATATTAATATAACATAATATTGTTGACCAAAAAACTTCCATCACATGAAAATACAACACCCTCATTACGTACTTGCAAGCATTTCCACCACTCTTTGAATGGACAACAAAAAAACAAATAACTCAAACAAAAAATGTGTTTGAAGAACCTCAATAACTTTGCTATTTCATTTCAAAAGATGTTATATCCCAAACATGGAGACAATTACATGAAAATATGCATTCAAATATGTGCATTCAAGTTATAAGAGCATTACGATACATGGATTTGTAGCATATGGACCTTTACCCTTAAAATTTAATAATCCTAGTCCACAACCTCTTTCATGGCCAAAACCTAAAGCTAAGAACCTTCCTTGAAATTAGAACCCACATTACTGGCCATGAATTCCTTCTTACAGAAATGAATGAGAAAATAAGCCTCAGGCATAATGCACATTTTGTTACATTTACATTTGGAATTCATTTCAATTTTAGTTCAAACGTCTCAAAAGTAGTTATATATGCAACTTTGGAGGGGGGAATTCAAGAAAGAGCAAATTACTTTTCATATAGCTTGCAAAAGATAATTCCTGCCCTCCAAAGGGCATCCTTTATCATTCAAGAATTTACCATATCAACATGCCGAAGAAAATTTTGAAACAGTCTCATCCAGATTCCACTATCTCTTCGATATGGCTCCATAGTTCCATCACTATTTCATCCCTAGCTTCTTTAAAAGGATCTTTGATGCTCTAGTGCCTAGTGATGAGAAGAATATTCCATCGAATATCTCCTAACTCCATCACTCATCACCAATGCACTCTCCATGCTTCAAAATGTAACCACAATGCCTTGAGATGAA
>VDFB02387060.1:0-11132 GCA_007258455.2 Sequoia sempervirens
CATGTATGTGTGTACATATATACACATATACATGTATATAGTGTAGATAGAAAAATATAACTTCTAATGGTGTGTGTATGTGTACACATACACGTGTGTGTGCACACATGTATTTGTGTATGTACACATACACATATGCATGCTCATGCACATGTATTTGTGTGTGTACATGTATATAGTGTACATAGAAAAATATAACTTCTAATGAACTTTTCCCATCCAAAGATTGTATTTGAATGAGTAAAATAGTCTTCTCTAAGTTTGAATGTCATATTTTGTAATGTCCCCATTTTTATGCCATGTTGTTTCATGAGCATCGTCCAGTTTCCAGGGTTTTATGAAGGCTTCCAAGTGAACTGAGAGAGTTCCAGGGTTCTTGGAGAGCTCAGTGGTGGCTTTTCCCAACATCCAGTGGTGTGTTGGCATTTTGTTGGTCTTCAAGTTGGTGGTGATGTCCTATGTTGCATTTTTGGCCATCTAGGTTGTTCTCCACATTTCTTAAAGAACATGGCTACTTTTAGTAAGTTCTTTTTTTGGCACTAGGCATCTTCCCTTGTCATCAATAGCTTCTTGGTGTGATCAGTCTCTGTTTCGGATGTCTCTCGGTGCTTTTCATAAAATGATTGGGAAAAAGCTATAAAAGAAGGCATGGGATAGCTCATTTGGTCAATTTGATTTGAGATAACAAAGTGTTATCGAAATGAGGATCAAATCCTTTGGGCTTTGAGGATGAAAACCATCAAGGTGGCTCTATTTTCAGAGTTGAGAGATGTTTCCTAGCTAGATGTGGGTGTGGCTTCATTGCAGGAGTCACCATTGGAGTTATTGGTGAAGGTTTTCAATTTGCTTTTAGTTATGGCTTCTTTTGATGTTTTCTAGCTATATTTTTTTATGTGATTACTATTCTTGCAAAGATTTTGGAGTGCTTTGGAGTGGTTTTCAGAAGTTCTATGCTTGTTGGTTGTACCTTTCAAGCCTAGGTTGTACCATCCAATTTGCTTATGTTGATTGGAGGATTGCCAAACTTTTTGTAGGTGTTTCTTTATCCCATTTGGAAAACTTGGGCGACCCCTTGTGCAAGGTTGCATATTTTTTGATGAAGGTTGGAACTTCTAGGAGTTGATCGCCCCTCTCAGCCATTCGTACCATTTGGGGTTTCATGTGCATTGGGTGTTGTGAAGATTTTTTCCTTCTTTCATTGTTGCTCAGTTTGATTTGGTAGCATCATGATCAACTTACAACCTTGAAATCAGTTTGGGAATGTGCTTTCATGTTTGGAGGATACTCTTGGGAAATGTGCCAACCTATAAATTGTTGATTAGAGAGTTTCAAACCTGTTTACAGTGATTTCTAAGTGTTTCATTGGGGTATTTTGTTTCCAGTGGGTTGATTGTACTCGAGGTGTTGTTATCCTATTTCTAACTCAGAGTAGTTGGATTGTAACTATTGATATCATTGTATTGAGCAACTTATTGGAACATTGATTTGGTAGTACCATTCAGTGATTTGCTCTTCTTTTTCTGGCTACTTACCCCACTGAATAAGTCCTACCTCTATTTTCCACTGAATAAGTGGATGAGCTTTTTCTTTCTTTCTCGTTGAATCAGTAGAGGTTTCTTTTCATGTTTTGGAGATTTCATAATTACCCCATTGAACAAATGGCTTACTTCAGTAGTCTCTCATCGTAAGCCTTGCCATTGTATGCTCTCACCTTGCCCACATTGGGATCTAGGTGATCAGAAAGTGGAAGGTAATTGATTTTCAGTTGATTATTGCTTATCACTCACCCCACTAAACAAGTGGTTTCTTTTCAATTATTGCAAAGTGTTGAGCATAGGTTGTCGTTGATGTCAACCTAATGTCAACAAGTCATTGTTGCGAACAATGGTTATCAAAGGGTGTGAAGGTTGTCAAAATGAAGAAGATTGTAGGAGTAGTAGAATTGTCAGTTGTATCAAGGCTTTGAAAGCATGTTGTTTGACAATGTGGAGGTTATCTAATCTATTCAAGTATCATGTATCATGTCAATTGTGGCATGAATGCCTTCATATAGTTAATGAATTTATTAGACCATGTTGGGTATATAGTCAGCATGAGTGTGGTGGTCCGAAAGGATATCTTTTGAGTAGAGAGATTAATTAATATGGGTGGCATTTCTTTCATAATTGCGGTGTTGCTTTGTGGTTTGGAAGTAGGCCTACACTAGTTCTATCAGTTTCTTGAGTTTTCGGTGGCACAACTTAGTTTGCAAGGAGTTTGGAATATTAGAAGTTTCATCAATCTACTCTAAGTTTAAGGCATGTGTGGTAATGGCTTCTAGCATGTAGAATTCAAATCAAGTGTGTGGAGTAAGGATAGGACCTGTTGAAGGATCCCATGGTGGAACAAGGCATCATGTTCTTTTGGTGGTAAGTTTGGACCAGTGTATTACATGTTTCATGAGATTTAAATTCAAGTCCACACTATGTTGTCTTGATTGGTGTGGATCACTGGCCAACATAGAAGAGTGTTAATGTAATGTCATCTATATATTTTAAATGTTCAGATGCATTGTAATGTAATACAAGGATAAGTGAGTGAGTAACAAGAGTGGAATGCACAATTGTGTTATATGCAAGTGTAATGGATGGAAGGTATATGACAGAAGTGTGAAGAAAAGAGGGAGCGCCAATATCAGTGTGTTTGATGGTGCATATAGGAGTTAAATTTTAAATTTGTCATTATTTTTGTTTTGGTAGGATTGGTGTTCTACTTGTATTGTTTCGGCAGGGATTAGTGCCTCTGTTCTGGTGGGAATTTGTGTCTCTTGTAGATTGGTGCCTACTGAATCTTCTAGGGATTGGTGTCTCCAGTAGGTTGGTGCCTACATCACATTATAAAATTCACTTATTATATTCCTTCTTGTGAGAGTTTCTCACCGTGGCTTTTTCCCATCTTGGGTTTCCACATAAATCTGGTGTTATGTGTTATATTGTGTTGTGCTTTACTTACTAGCTTGTTTGGTTCAGTGCTCTTCATGTTGAAAATCTATAAAGTAGTTGTGAAGGTTTCTAAAAATGTTGTAATTATTTGGATCTACTGATTCACCCCCCCTCTCAGTAGATTGTGTGTCCACAATGTATTATCACTCACCCCACTAAACAAGTGGAGTTTCTTTTTAACTATTACAATGTACACCTTGCCATTGTATGCTCTCACCTTTCCCACATCAAGATCTGGGTGATCAAAAAATGGAAGGTAGCTTATTTTAGTTACTTATCATTGTTATTTTGGCTAATGCTGACAACTGCAAAATCAAAATATTTGTGGTGGTTTATAACAGTTCCTCATAAGCAATATCTAGCATAATGTAACCAAACTTAAATTTTTCAAAAATATCAAGTATAGTTACCCTCTTAACAAACAATAGACTGTTGAAAAGATCCAAACCCTAAAAATTATCCAAAACCAATTGGAAAACTTCCTTCATGACCCTGTTGCTATAAGGCTTCTTTGGAGTTGTTATTCTAGTGATTTCAATTATACAAGATGCAACACCACACGTCATGCAAGGTTGACCCAGAGTGAACTCAATGCCATGACAAGATAAGAGAACTTTTGTTATCATAACTTACAAACTATGATTCTTGTATGGAGGACAACCCTTTATTCTTGATACCCAATATCTTAATGGACCTCCAGGTCACATAACTTATGTGTAGAAATACATGGATTCCTTCACCTTTCTTATGATGCTTCCTTTGATGAAAACAACTTTGTAATGACAAAATATAAAGCATCAATCCTCTCTATCATTGTTACCTTCATGCATTGGGTTATAATACAAAATACAATCAAATTGCTTACCTTCAGTTGTTGATTTGATAATTGTAGCAAGCTTAAACCAAACATTTCGCTCAAATGCATAATCCTTAACAAACAAAAAATTGTAAATCAAACTTGTATGTTTCATGAATTGAAACTCTCTACTTATAGACTGCATTAACATCAACAAAACGATCAAAAATCTTATCAATAGTTGTTGATTTGAAAAATTTAACATGCTCCAAACCGTCATTCAAATCAAGTGGTTTCTCATGCACATCTTGGAACTCTATCTCATAAAGTGGGTTATCATAAGGTATCTCTACTTCCATCTCAAAAAGTAGATTATCAAAAACTTGAAAGTTACTTTCAGCATTTTGTTTAGGCCAATCATCCCCATGGTCTAACTCTCTTTCATAAGGAGGCTTGATGTTATCTTCTTCGGGAGGACTCAAGTACTCTTCCTCCCTAGTTGCTTTTGAAATTTCAATTTCATCATCATTTTTTATTGGTTTTAACATCTTCTTTTCTAACTCTTCCTTTGTGCTAGTTGCTTCATTTATTGTAGTTTCAGGATCCACATGAGCTCTTTGATGCGGGGTCTTTTTCTCATCTTCTTTCACACTTTGTTTCATAGGTTTGGGTTTTGCAACTATCTTTAGATATTCTCTTTTAATGTTCAGGTCCTTCATCAGATTAAATAATTCTTGCATCAACTCACATTTAGACTTATCAATTGTAGGCATCTTTTCAACTTTGTTCTAGTAATTGACAAAAAGCAGTATTGAAATGAACACGCAAGTGTGGGTCACCAACATGCAAAATACCACTGAACTGAGATATTAAATTGAAATTCTTTCACTGAATCTTAACTCTGACATGCAAGTGTTGTTCACTACATGCAACTAAAAATCTGCAACAAGGGTTAGCTTCCCAACAGGTTGGCAGCAAGATCTGCGGGTGAAGAGTGCTAAAGAGTGAGGCGGTGAAGCCACGAGAGAGAGTTGATTCTATTAGAATCATGTGGGTTGTCCTCCAGCAGAGATAAAGCTATGTACAAGGTGTACATACTTCTTCCACTGAGAGAAAGTGGCTAGAAGAGGACTTCAAGAGGTTCATCTTCCAGAGTCTATTGGGTATAGGATAGTTGTGTGAGTGAGATATTGTTGCAAGGAGTACTTGTAACTGCAAAGAGGCTTGTGAGTCTTTGAAGATGTCTTTAAAGAAGAGGACAAGATGGGTTATGAGAAGGCAAGTGAGGATTTTACCTATGGAAGAGTGGAAAGAAACAAGGTTTACAAAATGGCTTATTGTAGAATTAAAGAAGATTGAAGCTAGATTGGACGTGATAGAGATGGAGTAGAGAAGAGAACTTGAAGAGGCTAAAAGAAAGTGTGAACAAAGATTACACGAAAAGGATAATGATGGATAATTTAAGGTTTAAAGTTGAAAAACTTGAAGAGAAGATGGACCGCTATCTAGATGAACAAGAAGATGCAACAGTCTATGAAGATGAGATCCTCATTCAAGAAGATGAAGAAAAAGAGATTGTAGCAACATGCCTTGTTGAAGTAATGGAGGAGGAAATTAAAACAAAAATTACAGCAAAGGTTGAGAAGCAAAGTGAAGCTATAGAGCAAGGAAAAGCTAAAGTAGTAGTGGAGGGAAGGACAATGAGAAGAAGGAAGATGGAAGTGGAAGATGGAAGGAAAGGAAAAGGAAGGAAGAAGATGGAAGGATGGAAGGATGAAAGAATGGAAGGAAGGACATGGAGGAAGGATAAAGATGGAAGGATAAATGGAATGGAATGGAATTGAGAAGTATATTGCAGTAGTAGAGAAAGAGAAGAAAATAGAGGTAATGAGTTGTTTTCTATATTTTGCAACGATGATGTCAAAACTAAATTTTCTTCAAATGAAATGGCAAAAGGATATGAAGAAAGAGAAATGGAAAAGTGCAGCAATAAGATGTTACAAGTTGAGGTACAAAAAGATGATCAAGATGATGGAATAGAGTGGGAAGATACATATTGGTGGAAATTAGATTTCAATGGGTTGAATATCATGAGGAAGAAAGAGAGGAAAGATGAAAAAGACAGAAGACAAGAAGGTGCAATGTAAAGTGAAAAGGAAAAATCACGTAGACAAGAATATGGATGAAGAAAAAACACATGATATCTGTGCGAACCCTTTTCCTAGTACCTGCAAAACAACAAGAGTAAACAAGTTAAACAAGGAATTGCAAGCCAAAACAAGGATTCCCCATGAAATCCATTTACAACATTCAAACTAGGAAGAAAATATTAAAGACACAATGGAAATGATAAAACAAAGATTGAATCCTAATTAGATGTGCAAACTCATGATCCCATGGGGGAATTGGTGCCAATTTGATGTGAAAATTGGCCCTTTCCCAATTCCTAAGATGCAAGCTTGATATGTTGATGAAGATTTGATCCACTTTGTTGATGTTGAAGAGTGCTCCAAGCTAAAATCTGAAAAACCTAACTATGATTCAAGAACGATTGATGAAATTTGATGGATATTTGAGCATGGTAACTTTGCATAAATTGTGGATGATGAAATGAGGATATGAGCTTTTTATTTATAGAATTCCAAGATGGATGAATGTCCAAATTTGAGCAATGTGGGACTAACATTCACCAATGGTATGATGCCACTTGTCAATCTATGAATGGATGAAGGATGTGCAAGATTTGGGGTTTGTACCAATAAATGCATAATTTTGAATTTCAAATTTGTTGAAATGACATGTAAGAGGGAAGGGAAAATGCAATAAATGTCACTTGGCTCAAGGCAAAGGACATGTAAGATGAATTTATTGCCTTGTTGGATGTATATGTTGACTTGGAATTTTTGAATTCAAATTGAGAGAGTATTCCAAAAGATGCCTTGTGAGGAAAAAATAGAGATTTAATAAATGAATTAAATCTATTTTCATGTGCAACTTGCATTATCTAGAGGATGGGACATGAGATGAGATTAAATTAATCAAGGGTTAATTAATTTAATGAGAGAGGTTAGATGATGTGACCTATTTGACTCAAATTTATGGATTTATTTAAATCAAATAAGAGAATAATATGACAAGAGATTAATTAAATAAGGATTTTGATTTATTTAATTAAAAGAGATGGTGTTAGATTAAATCAAATAAGGTTTTAATTTATTTAATTTAATGAACAGAGTTTAGAGATCTAATCAAATAAAATTGATTATTTAATTAAATAGGGATAATTAAATTAGATGGATTGATTTAATTAACAAAAGAGATGACTTGATTAGATAAAATGATTTATTTAATTAAGAGGGGAATATTGATGAATTTAATCAGATAGGGGAATTTGATTAAATGGTTAGACCAAGGGATGATTCAGGAAGAAACGATGTTAGTAATCAGGATCAGATGCACAATGTCAATTGGTATATTTTACGTGTCTACAATATCTCTTCAAATTTTCATCAATTCCAACTCATGGAACATTTCACTTACCCCGGGTGTTTGATGCAAGAGCATCCAAATACACAGACAATCCTACACATTTTTTTTTTCTTGACTTTTGTTTTCTCATTTTTGTTTGTGTTTGTTGGAAATATGTGCCTCAAACAATACAGGCTGAAACCTCCATTAGAGCCAAGTCGGTATGACATCTATTATGTCTGGCCGACTAGCAGTTTGAAACATCATAGTTTGAACAGGTCGTTGTGACCTTGTTTCTGTCTTGCCGAATGCTTTCACTATGGAGCTATCGCTGTGACAAGGAGTGTTCGGTATGACCTCTTAGAGCTCGAGAGACCTCTGCCCGACAGGCCATTCAATCATGAATCAGGGAGACTCATGGCGACCACGGGCTTCGAGATAGCTTATAGCGGCTCTGTGAGAAGTCCCAGCGAAGAGTCTCGCCGACAGTATGTTACATGTTGGTCTTCGGCGTAGCTTATAGTCTATCGGTAAGAAGTCTTAACGATGTGCAAAGGTCTCACCGACGGAGGTTCAAATGTTGTTCATCGGTGTAACACAAAGGCTTTCGGAGAAACGTCTTAGCGACTGAAGGATGTCTTGCCGATAGCCGATGGCTATCGGGGTAACCCAAATGGTTCGGGAAGAAGTCCCAGTGAAGAATGTAAGTCTCACCAATGATAAGGGATCTTCGGTATAGCTCTTGGTGACAGAATACTTTGGGGTAAGTCCTAGAGCTCGGTGTGATGTCAGCGAAAGTAATATGTCTCGCCGACAGTGCTTTGTGTTGAAGCCTTCGGAGTAAATCTTGGAGTTCGGTATGTTCTCTCGGCGAAAGATGTAAGTCTTGCCGACTATTCTTTGGAGCTCGATATGACTTGTGACTCGCTATGATCTCCTAGCGAAAGCGATAGGTCTGGGCGACTGCTTGGTGATTCGGTGTGACACATGAAGCTCGATGGAACGTCTTGGCGATATCGGTTACTCTTGGCGACATCGATATGAAGGCTATGTGGCATCAGCGAGACACTGTTAGTGTCTCACCGAGATGCCAATACAGTGCAAATTCTATTGACAGTTTGACCGTCCTATGTGGAGTCTCGTGGACCAATAGGAGGAGCCGAATTGGAACCGTTGGGTGACAGTTCATTGTGACGGTTATGTGAGGAAGCTCAACGAACATGGAACAACAGGGATATACTCTGTGATTGCAGATTGTGATCGGTTGGTTGGTTTGAAGGTTGAATCGACAGATTGTTGAGTGATTGTATCAGTGGATGAATTCTATTATGTGGATTGTAACGTGAAGGTTCCTGAAAAAAATTGTACATGGTGAATGCTGCTGTAAACAGACATCAGAAAGATAAGTCTGAAACTTGTATGTAATTTTTATTACTGTAATACAAAGTGACTTCTCTTGGTGTGGTGGGTTTTTCTCTCGTAAGGGTTTTCCCATGTATATCTGGTGTTCACGTGATTGTCAAATACTCTATTTCTGTTATTTACTTCATAGTGCATCTTAGTTGAACTGTGATTTGGAAAAAATTAAAAGTATATCTACATTCTTCTCTAAGGTATTGACATTAGGAGAATTGTTTCTGCATCTGATTTTCCTTACAAGTGGTATCAGAGCCTGGCCAGTTGTGTTATCCTTGTGGGTACGTTGGGTTTTTTAAGTTAGTTTTGTTCAGTGGGAGTCTTGTAAAAAATTGTTATTTCTAATTACAGGTTGAGATGGCTAGTACATCTGGTAAGTTTGAAATAGAGAAATTCAATGGCATTAACTTTGAGTTGTGGAAACTCAAGATGGATCTTTTAGTGGATCGTGATCTTTGGATTGTTGTGGCTGGAGTGAAACCTACAGGCATGAAGCAAGAAGATTGGGACCTTGTAGATAGGAAATCTAAGGGGCTGATAAGGCTTTGTTTGGCAGACTCAGTGCTTCTGAATGTGCATGAGGAGAAGATTGCCTCTTCTTTGTGGAAGAGACTGGCGTCTATTTATCAGGGGAAATCCTTGGTGAATAAACTATTCCTAAGGAAGAAGTTGTATTCTTTGAGAATGTAGGAAGGAGGGTCAGTGGCTAATCATTTGAACGCATTTAATATGTTGATTGCTCAATTGACATCTGTTGGTGTAAAGACCGAAGAAGAGGATCGATGTATGCTACTGTTGTGTTTTTTGCCAGACTCGTGGGATCATCTGGTGATGGCTATTGGGAGTACAACATCAAATTTCAAGATGGAAGATGTTGCATCTTTGTTGTCAGAAGAGATGAGAAGGAAATCTTCTGAGATGGCGAAGGAAGCTCTTGCTGTCAGAGGAAGACCGAAAGAGAAAAGCAAGAAGAAGGACAAGAAGTCCAAATCGAAATCAGAGGGAAGATCAAAGTCTCCCGCAAGCAGTCCAAGGTGAAGTGTTGGAACCGGTGGGGAAACCCTCGGGTCATGTCCGAAAAGGATTTTCAGGAAGAGGAGAAAAAATAAGATGCGGGCTCTTCTCGATAATGGTCTTTCCCTATAGTGATGGTGATGCCTTCTTATCAGCAGCCTCTTTGGCTACTCGTAAAATGTGATGTTGTTTGGCTAATTGATTTTGGAGCATCTTTCCACATGACATATCGTAGAGAATGGTTCACTAAGTATGAAAAATACCATGGTGGAAGGGTGTATTTGGCAAGCGATTCATCTCTGGAAATAGTTTGTCGTGGAAGAGTCAGAATTCAGTTCCCTGATGGTAGAATTAACAGAATCAATGATGTAATGCATATACCGTGTCTAGCCTCGAAACTTACTTTATGTAAGCATGTCAATGATATTGGAGCACAAGTTACGCCTTCCGGAAATGGCCGCGTAGCGATGACTAGGAGGTCTAAATGGTGCTGGCTAGAGGTGGCTCGACCTGCACTCCCCGCGATGCTTTAGATGCATGCCATTCAATGTAACAGTGTCTCTGGAAAGTCACTGAAAGTTTCTCATGGAGGTAAAGAGGGGAATATCCCTAATTATGTAAACTCTATGGAAGTAAAACTTCCTGCAAAGAAGACTATACTTTGGCATCATAGGTTAGGCCACATAGGAGAAAAAGGTTTAAAAACTTTGAAGAATAAAAACCTGGTTGAGGGGCTTGAAGATTGTAATCTTGAATTTGAATTTTGTGAACACTGTATATATGGAAAGTAGCACCGTGTTTCATTTTATTCAAGTCCTCATAAATATTTTGGTTTGCTAGATTATATTCATTCGGATGTGTTTGGTCCAGTAGATGTTCCTTCTTTGTCTAAATCAAGATACTATGTGTCGTTCATTGATGATTATTCAAGAAGAGCATTTGTTTATTTTTTGAAAAGTAAATAAGAAGTGTTCAGTCAATTTAAGGAATTTAAGAACCTTGTTGAAAATCAGATTGGTAGAAAAATAAAATGCTTAAGGACTAATAATGGCGATGAATTCTATTCTGAAGGAATTTGAAAGATATCAGAAGACCATGGGATTAAAAGACACAAGATTACACCTTATAATCCACAACAAAATGGAGTTGCAGAAAGGTTCAATAGGACAGTGATTGAGAGAGCATGAAGCATGATGAGTAGTGCTGGCTTGGAGGAGAAGTTCTGGGCTGAGGTTGTATCTACTGCATGTTATCTAATTAATCGTTCTCCAAATTATGCTCTTGTTGAGAAAACACCTTTGGAAGCGTGGTCTGGTAAGAAGCCCTCACTTAGACATGTTCGTGTTTTTGGTTGTGAGGCATATGCTCATGTGTCGGATGTGAAAAGCTCTAAATTGGAGAACAAGGCTATCAAATGTATTTTCATTGGCTATAGCATTGTCATAAAAGGATACAAG
>VDFB02387060.1:11350-21525 GCA_007258455.2 Sequoia sempervirens
AGTAAGTATGTTAAGACTGTTTCTGAGAGATTTTGTATGAATGATTGCAAGTAGCTAGTTGTTCCAGTTTTCCAAGGAACGAAGCTATCTGTTGAAGATTGTCCAAAATATCCTATTGAGATGGAGGACATGACCGGTGTACCTTATGCTAGTGGCGAAGCCGGTGTTCATGTATGCAATGGTTCAGACAAGAACAGACATTGCCCGCTAAAGGGGAGTTCTTAGTCGATTTATGGCTAATCCAAGAAGAACGCATTGGGATGCTGTGAAGAGAGTGTTTAGATATTTGAAGGGGACTTCAGATTTTGCTTTGTGTTACCATGGAAACTTGGTTGAATCATAGAGGACTCTTAGCATTCATGGTTATGTAGATTTTGATTGGGCAAGGGACATTGATGTAAATAGGAGATCCACCTGGATAAGCATTTTCGCTGTTCGCGGCGCAGTTGGTTGATGAGGCCGCAAGCTGTCGCTTTGGTTCACTACTTGAGGCCGAATACATGGCAGCTACTCATGCTTGTGCGAAGCCAGGCTGGTTGAAAACGTTTTGTGTCTCTAACATTGGTTTTGATGCAGGGAAATAACTATTTTGTGACATGAGTGCAATTTGTCCGCAAAGAACCCTACTTTCCATGCCAGACGTAAACATATTGACGTACAGTATCACTTTGTGAGAGATATGGTGGAGGATGGAAAGGTCAGTTTGGAAAAGGTTGATACTCTGGAGAATGTTGCAGATTCATTGACGAAGCCAGTGAGCACAGACAAGTTCAGGTGGTGTGCCAGTTCAATGGGCCTTAGTGCCCATGATTTTCAGTAAGTTATGTTGTGCTCTGGAGGTGCCTGTATGATCTTCGTCAAGTGGGAGATTGTTGGAAATATGTGTCTCAAATAATACAGGTTGAAACCTCCATTGGAGCCAAGTTGGTATGACATCTATTATGTCTGGCTGACTAACAGTTTGAAACATCATGGTTTGAACAGGTCGTTGTGACCTTGTTTCTGTCCTGTCGAATGCTTTCACTGTGGAGCTATCGCTGTGACAAGGAGTGTTCGGTATGACCTCTTAGCGCTTGGGAGACCTCTGGCCGACAGGCCATTCAATCGTGAATTGGGGAGACTCATGGCGACCACAAGCTTCGGGATGGCTTATAGTGGCTCAGTGAGAAGTCCCAGCGAAGTGTTAGAGTCTCGACAACAGTATGTTACATGTTGGTCTTCGGCGTAGCTTATAGTCTATCGGTAAGAAGTCTTACCGATGTGCAAAGGTCTCACCGACGGAGGTTCAAATGTTGTTCATCGGTGTAACACAAAGGCTTTCAGAGAAACATCTTAGCGACTTAAGGATGTCTTGCCGATAGCCGATGGCTATCGGGGTAACCCAAATGGTTCGAGAAGAAGTCCCAGCGAAGAATGTAAGTCTCGCCGATGATAAGGGATCTTCAGTATAACTCTTGGTGACAGAATACTTCGGGGTAAGTCCTAGAGCTCGGTGTGATGTCTTAGTGAAAGTAATATGTCTCGCCAACAGTGCTTTGTGTTGAAGCCTTCGGAGTAAGTCTTGGAGTTCGGTATGTTCTCTCGGCGAAAGATGTAAGTCTTGCTGACTATTCTTTGGAGCTCGATATGACTTGTGACTTCGGTAAAACCTTTGGTGACTCGCTATGATCTCCTAGCGAAAGCAATAGGTCTGGGCGACTGCTTGGTGATTCGATGTGACACATGAAGCTCGATGGAACGTCTTGGCGATATCGGTTACTCTTGGCGACATCAATATGAAGGTTATGTGGCATCGGCGAGACACTGTTAGTGTCTCACTGAGATGCCAATACAGTGCGAATTCTGTTGACAGTTTAACCGTCCTATGTGGAGTCTCGTGGACCAATAGGAGGAGCCGAATTGGAACCATTGGGTGACAGTTCGTTGTGACGGTTTTGTGAGGAAGCTTGATGGACATGGAACAACAGGGATATACTCTGTGATTGCAGATTGTGATCGGTTGGTTGGTTCGAAGGTTGAATCGATAAATTGTTGAGTGATTGTATCAGTGGATGAATTCTATTCTGTGGACTGTAACATGAAGGTTCCTAAAACAAATTGTACATGGTGAATGCTGCTGTAAACAGACATCAGAAAGATAAGTTTGAAACTTGTATGTAATCTTTATTACTGTAATACAAAGTGACTTCTCTTGGTGTGGTGGGTTTTTCTCCCGTAAGGATTTTTCCACATATATTTGGTGTTCATGTGTGATTGTCAAATACTCTGTTTCTGTTATTTACTTCATAGTGCATCTTAGTTGAACTGTAATTTGGAAAAAATTAAAAGTATATCTACATTCTTCTCTAAGGCATTGACGTTAGGAGAATTGTTTCCGCATCTAATTTTCCTTACAGTGTTGTCTTGTAGGCATCATTCAATTTTTAATTCATCTTTCTCCTCCTAATCTTATTTCAATAAACCATTTTTGCATGGTTGGGAATTTGAATTAAAATTTGGATTTAAGGGCTAGAAAAATATTTTAATGCAATTTTAATGCCAGCACTAACTCCGATGCCTCGAGATAGAGGATAATTTGGGAATCATGTAACTCTTCATGAAATTCAAAATATTCATCAATTAAAGAGGAGATGGAATCTGGACACTAGTTGGAGGTATTGGGATAAAGTGGTAAAAGCTAAATTTGGCAAACAATTTAAAATTCCAAGAAAACAATTGAATGGAGGGGAATATGGAAACGCCCAAGAGGGAGAAAATGAAATAAGTTGCAACTGAAGGAAGAGAAGTGGATGCCCAACAGGAGAGAAGAGGAGCAACAAGAAGAAAATGATGGAAAATTCAAGAAATAAAGGGATTGTAATAAATTAGATTATAACCATTATCTTGTTTCTTTTGGTGGTGTTGGTGAAATAAAAAATTCACAACAAATAATCACCATTTCTTACATTATCTTGGGTGTTGTTGGTGAAGATCAACCTACTTTTTTTTTATATAGATAAGTGCTATCAAGGGGGACATATACATTAATATCACTTGGCATAACATGCCAGAATATAATCTACTTCAAGTTAACAGAGCACAAGCTCTCCCAAGCCAACCAAACCTCTTTACAGTAGTAGATAATGATAAACCACAGCCAAACTCCTTCCCAACTCTAGCACCTTTTCCAATTTGCTCTCACTGAGCCACGAGTTGGCTGAGTCCATATACCTGGAAAAAGCATCTAGATTGGAGTTCATGACCCCAGCTCTGAACACATCCCACTCATTCACCATGAAGTTTCCCTTCGCCGCCTTTCACTGTCATATTGCCTCTTCTTCAAACACCTCACCTTTGTCCTCCTCAGTTTCACTGCAAGCGGTGTCGAAGAAGATCGTAAGAGGCTGACCATACCATCCACAGCCAACTCCAGAGTCACATTTTCCACCGCTAGAGCATTTCCAGTTGACACAAAACCGTCGAAGTGCTCGACCGTCCTCTCCTGAGATTCAATTATATCAACCAATGGCCCGATCACAGCTTCATACACCTTCTTGTCACACCAATGGAAATCCTCCTGAAGCACCCCCGTCACCATATCCACAATTGCAGCAAGCACCTCCAAGCGATGGGTTGTGAAAAGCCTACTGCACTGTTCCACAAGTGTCTCTTCGGATCATAGGCAGCTCATACTGAAGAAGTGCACCATTCTTACTCGCAACTCCGCACACTAGTCTCGCAATAAGTTTTGAATGTGAAGTTTACCATTGAGCTTGAGCAGATATAGTATTTGTGCCAAAACACGTGATTGACAACCATTGCAGCGTCCAACAGTATTTTTAGTCACCATATCGATACCAAATCCCAATCTCTGCCATCACCTGCAAACATGTGAAACACATACCTAGTCGTCCATTCACGGGCCCGAGGAAACACAAAGAGTATCATCCCAACTCCCAGTATTATCTTGGTCAATGATGTCCTGTAGCCCCGGGCATCACCTTGTGGTGGAATCCACTATTACCAAATCTTCTTGAGATTCTCAATCTTCCAACAAATCAACGGCTCTATTTGCTTCCCTATAAACATGTACAAGGGAGAAGTTATTGAGCTTTCCTAGGAGCTTCTTAATAGGTTCAATCCAATTGCCAATCCTCCAGTTTGGCGATTTCCCTTATGTGATTTCCTAAACACATAACTGTGAATCACCCTCGATTTTCACTGAATCAATGCCATTTTGGATGCACAATTGTAAGCCTAACGACAAAGCCTCCATCTCAGCTATGTTGTTGGAGCGAACACCCAAATTTTTTGACGCTGCCCACACATAATTTCCACTTGGGTCTCTAATTATACATCCAACCCCTGCTCAACCAAGATTGCCTTTGGCAGCCTTGTCAAAATTTAGCTTCCATTTTAATCTCACTGGATGTGTCCAATGCACTTCTTTCCTATTGACCTTGCTTACCCTAATTGTCGTAGAATTAGGAATTTTGAGGTCATTCCAAGCCTTCTAAATCTCCTCATCCCACCTCATAAATTTTGTCTTGGAACTAATGTTGGTTCTATTATTTGATGTCTCAATGATGGCTCCTTGGATCTTTACAATAAGTTGGTCTCAATTTAGGGATTCCTTCTTGAAGATTCACCTATTCCTCTCCTTCCATATATGCCAAACTACCAATGAAGGTGCCATTATCCAAATCCCATACCAATAGCCATTCTTATTTGCTATTGGCCAATTGGTTAAGAAATCCCAAAGCTTATAATGTCTTGGTCCCTAGAAGAGAAATATCCCTTGCAACCAATCCCAACAAGAGGTAGCCACAGGACATGAGAGAAACAAATGATCCACGCCTTCCTTCGCTTGCTCACAGAGTGCACATCTAGACAAGCCAACAATCCCAATTCTCTTTAGTCTTTTTCTAGTTAAGCAGCGCTGATGTAAGGCTACCCAAAGAAAGGCCCCTGCTTTGGGCAGCACCTCACGCTTTCAACAGAGGGTAGCCATCCATGTCTTCTCCTCTCCTTGTACGATTTGGAGACGGTAACCCAATTTGGCCGAGTACTCTCCAAATGCAGCCCCACACCATATAATTGTATCCTCCCTATTGCTTAGGTTAACCGTCCTATTGCTTAATTCCTGAGCCACTGCCCCTTTCAATTCTTGTGGCAATGGAAAAGTATCGACCTCTATCCACTTGGTATGACCACCTAATGCGTCTTCTTCCTAACGTACATAGTCCACCACCTTGTTACCAAAATTCACTTGTAGCCTTCCCACGTATTGATCTAGATCAAAAAAAATTGTCAGACTTTTATAGCCATCCCAAGAGTCCATCTAGAACAATGCCTGACTACCATTCCCAATTCTCCACGAGAGGTGGCAAGTAATCAAGGACCTGCATTTTGTTATGTACTTCCACACCGCCGATCCACCCTCAATGTTTGCTACTATTAAAATTCTCAATGGTTCCATGTTATCCAAGTATTTATCCTGCAAGATACGACACCACAACTTCTCAGGGAACTTGTACATCTTCCATACAAGTTTGGTGCCCAAGGCAATGTTTTGCAATATGATCTTGCGCAGTCCAACCCTGCCATCGTCTTTTGTTTTACAGGTCGTGTCCCAACCTATAAGCGGTATTTTCTTGTCATTTTTTGAACCTTCCCATAGGAACTTTTTCAAAACTCTCTCCATGTCATTCTCCACCTTTGCAGGGGATTCATAACATGACATTGCATACATCAGAATCGCTGACAAGAAAAAAATTTCCATCGCAATTCTCCTAGCCAATGTGAGCCAGTTATTCTTCCACGCCATTTCCTTGTTTCTACACTTTCCAACCACCTCATCCCAATGTTTTTCCTTGCACACCCCTTCAAAAATTTGAACTCCAAGAAATTTAGTCGGTAGCTTCCCCACTTGGAACCCCAAGATAGCAGTGATAGCCTGTTGCACAAGCAACCTTGTGTTGAAGAAGTATACACATGACTTATCCCTGTTCATTTTTTGCCCTGACTTCTCTTCATATTCGGTAAGCACCCCTTTGATGCATCTAGCTTCCCTAATGCTTTCCTCACCAAGAAAAGTGGTATCATCTACAAATTGCAAGTGTGTTACCGGATCTACATTCGGTGCCACCCGCACACCCTTCCAATCCAGTTGTTGGCTTCTGCTTTTGATGGCGCAACTTAGGGATTCAACCATAATTACTAATAGGAACAGTGATATGGGATCACCTTATCTGAGACCGTTGGTGGCTTGAAAAAAACCATGGAGTGTTCCATTTACAGAGACCAAGAACTAGATAGTGGAGATGCAATAAGAGATAAGATCGCACCAATGACTGTCGAACCCCATCTTTTCCATGACCTTCAGAAGGAAGTTCCAACACACTTTATCATATGCCTTGTAAACATCCAATTTGATTATCATCCCTGCCTTCCTACTTGTCTTAAGAGTGTGTACAGCCTCATTGATAAGCAAGATGCTATCTGTGATTTCCTGACCAGGGACAAAACCATTCTGCTATGTGGATATTATTTTCCCCAATACCAATTTGAATCTATTGGTAACCACCTTCGCAACCACCTTATAAATGGTGTTACAAAGCGAGATGGGCCTGTAATCACTAGAGGAATGGAATTCAAGCTTTTTCGGGGCCAAGGAAATCACCGAGTTGTTCAAGTCCTTTACAAACCTCTTAGTTTTACGAAAATCCTCCACTAGCCTCCATAGATCATCCCCAATGAAGCTCCAACAAGTCTGGAAGAACCTTTCTGTGAACCCATCAAGTCCTGACACCTTGTTAGGATGCAGCTAAAATAGGGCGGTCCTAACCTCTTCTTTAGAAATTGTGTTACACAGCATTTTGTTGTCTGCTTCGCTAACCCGATTGCTTATCGTCAAGGATGCTACCACCAACTCCCCGCTAATTTGACTTCCAAGTAAATGTTTAAATATTTCAACCGCAGCCTTGCTAACCTCGTACCCAATCGCACATTGTGTGACCATTGATAGTTTGTATTTCTTTCTATCTTATTAGCTACTTCTCCTAGCCAACACCAAGCATGGAAGAATTTGGAATTTGAGTCAATTTCTCGCTTAGCCAAACCCCTCCTTTGATTTGTCCCTCCAAGAGGCTTCCTCCTCTTCAAAAGCTCAAACCTAACTTGTTTTTAGCTCTTCTTTGAAATATTCTCGGCCTTCATGCCATCCATGATTAATTTTTCATTGAGGGCTTCCAACTCATTTTCCATTTGCTTTTTTCAACAATAATTTGAAACTGATCGAGCCTCCCACCTTAGCTTCCTTCCACCAAATTTCCAGCAAGCCAAGAAGACTTTGATCCCACCACCACATATTATGGAATTTAAAACTTGTCTTCAACTTTTCCTCCCAACCATTGATAGTTAATTTGATCGGGTAATGGTCCAAAATGGAAACGGGCAATATGCCAACTATCATCTGCATACCAAAATTGCTCCAGATCGAGGAGACCAGGAATCTATCCAGTTTCTCAGTGATTGCAGTGAAATCCTTGCATCTATTGGTCCAAGTATAGATTCCATTCTCTGTGGGGAAATCTTCCAAACCATCCTTCACCATGAAGCTTCTAAAATCCATGGTTGCTTGTGAGACACTTCTAACCCCTCCCCTCTTCTCTGACAGTTCCAATATAGCATTGAAGTCACCGCCAATTATCAATCTATCCCTTAGGTGTGGATGGGCAACATTCAACACCGAAACCCAAAGAGAGGCCTTTTCCTCCATTTTTGTTGGCCTATAAATGTTAATGATCAAGAAATGACAATTGAGGCCAAGATCGTAAGCCTTTGCTGCCATCCAATTTGATGATGAACTGATGACTTCCACAGAGACCACAACCTCTTTCCACAATATTCCTAAACCCCCCTGTGGAACCCCAAGAATCCTAAAAATGTCCTTTCCAATATCGACAATATTTCAAAAACTTCATCCCTTCTTCTCCAAATAGCTTTGTTTCTTGTAACAGTATTATGTTGCTTGTGCTTTTCTGAAGTTGACTCCTCACTAGGCGTTATTTGTTAGGGGCCTTTAGGCCCCTAACATTCCATGTTGTAATCTTTATTATTTCCCAAGGGAGGGGCTTCCTCCCTTGGTACTTAGAAATTTGGTGATGCTGGTGTATTTCTTTGCTACTGCCTCCTCTTCCCTCAATTGCTTGAAGGACTTCCTACCTCGGGGATTTCCAGATATGTCAAATTTCCCAAACCCAAGTGTTTTTCCACTGATTGGGAGATGCATCTATCTCACTTGATATCCAACCTGGGCCATCAAGGTCTACATTTGAATCGAGGTCCTCGCTTCCCAAAGATGCTACCTTAGCTCCTTTTTTTTCCTTCAATTCTTGACTCTTCTCCTGGGGTAGTGACTTTGGATGAGTGTCATCCACATGCTTTTCCTCTTGCAGTGTCTCAGAGCGTTTTTCCAAAGCCGCCAAGGCCTCGCCACTTTTTGAGGTATCTCCCATTTGGGTTTCCCTCTCTGTAGAAACAACAGAAGCGGGCCTAGGAACAGGAGTTAATCAGTTCTCTTGTGGCTTCTTTCTCCAAACTTTCTTCATTCCTTAATACAATCTAAAGCATTGTGGTCCCACACACCGCAATTGATGCAATACTTTTTTGAGTCTTCAATTTCAATCTCCTGTAACCAGCGTTCTCCATTCACCAGAAGGTAGATCCTATGAGGAATGGTGCCAATCACCACAATGTTCAATCTGGCATATTTGTAGAGATCACCATCTAGGATGCCCATATCAATCTCCATTAGGGTTCCCAGTGAGCGGCTATTTTTTTCTAAACAATCTCCAATCCAATACTCCAACGGAAGATTGTAGAGCCTAATCCGTATAGGTTGGTCATATGGCCGCATCTTTACCAGATCAAAGTTTTGATTCCAGGGCTACATGTACAGGGGGTTACCATTCATGAACCATAATTCACCCTCCGTGACCCGCTTTTTTGCTTCCTCATTTGCAAAAACCACCATAAAGAATCCTTTCGGCAAGAATCTTATCAGAACTTTTGTTTCCCATTACTCCTGAATCCAATTCTTGATCGAGGCTCGATCAAGTGTTCCACTGATGAAACGACAGATGAATGTGTGAAATCCCTAAGTATTGTCGCATTAGCCTTGATTTCCTTAGTGACTTCGATTTCCAAAACTCCTTCTTTGACCTTCTGGTTAGGGTTACACTCCTCCACCATAGCATGTCTCTCTTCAGGCTTCTGTGCATTCCACTTGCTCCTCGCCCTTTGTTTATTGCTCGATCTTTGGCGTGCCGACCTCTCCACCCATTCCTTTCACCTTTTATTTATCCTTTACCAAGGTGTCGGGTTTTGTCGTTCCATAGTTTGATGTTGCTTCAACAAAGATTCTGGTGTATCATGTCTTTTGCGACCAGGTCTGATTCCTTCCGCAGGTGTTGTTTCTTACCTCCAATAAAATGGGTCACACTTATCCACCCATCTCCCCTGTGAGAAAACCCACTGAGGTGTATATTCCTCATGTAGTTCCCCTGGCCCTTACTTGATCGCTTCATCCCCCCATCGCAACTTTGTGTTGACAGTCTCACCATCCTTCTCTGCTTAACCAACTTTCGCAGCCGCACTGCTCTACGAGCCTGCTCCGCTCTACACCATCCACTTTTCACTCTTTTTTTTGAAGATCAACCTACTTTATTACAAGAAATACAAGTCTATTAATTTGGTGAATATCAACCTACTTTATACAAGTCTATTTTGACTTCTATATTAATGCAATTCAAGAAAATGCAATTCTTTTATTTATTAAAAGTTTGAATAAGAGATCCATATTTATCTAACCTTTCATTTCCCACATCAAAGCAAATTGATATTGAAAGCACTGAAAGAAAGGTTCACCATTATCTCTAATGGTGACTCTTAAAATGAATCCACACAAAAATAGGACTACCTCAAATGGCCTAGTCTAAATAAGAGATCCATGATCAAAACAAAAGACTTGTATTTATTACCTGACAAAATTAAAAAATACCACAATTAAGGGATCAATTTATCAAAAACCTCTTTATTGCATTAATATAGACTTCTATTTAGTACAATCCTTTTATTAGACCAATCTTGCATTTTCTTGAATTGCTTTATACGGTTGTGCAATAAATACCATA